>JBCJKH010079324.1:0-32293 GCA_039877255.1 Loriculus beryllinus
CGATCTGGCAAAATCACATTTGGGGTTGCAAGTTATCATTGTAGTGTAATGAGTGAGCTGAAAACCATGTTATGTTTTCAGTTGCACCAGTGCCAACCCAGTGCAATTCCATTTGAAACTATGGAGAAAGCCCAGATTTCAACATGGTGTAACACTCATCAGAGTTTTACTCTCTCCATTTGTCCTATAATAAATATATACAACTTTTACATGGTCATTACTTTGGCTACTTACTTTGAGTCTTCTTAAAAAAAAAAAGGAAGGCAGTCAGGAAGGAAGGAAGGAAAAAAGGAAGGGAGAGAGAGGAAGAGAAGGAAGGGAAGAAAGAGGGAGAGAGTGAGGGGGAGAAAGAGAGAACTGAGTAAATGCACACTGTAAGATTTTAAAGGCTTAAGATTTTTGCATTGTCTCAAATGATTGCTAGGTTTAAGTAGAGATCAGTATAAAAATCAAATATGATTAGAATTTAATTCTCCCACAAAGTGAAGCTATAATATTCAATTCTAATTTAATGTGGTGTAGAAGGAACATTGAGAAAGGATACTATTCAGTAGTCTTCAGTTTTTAAATTCTTGCACTGAGAAGGGTTAATTACCTATTATATAAAGTTTTTGAGAGAATGTCATTCTTCTGTGTCAAATCTTATTTTCATTGCACTCAACCTTATTTTAATGACATAGAACTGGACAAATGGGGAAAAACACCCATGGCACAATTTCTGCCAATGAATATTTCAGCAGGTGCCTCTTGGCTAAAAGTCTAGATAAAAGCCTTGCTCCAGGCAAATTAAGAGTGGAAGAAAAGACTTCTAAGTACTGAGAGCTTATGAGAAAAGAACGAGCATAGAACCCGAGACATGATCCTTTCAATCAAAAATCTAGAGATCACAACAAAAGGCAATTACAGTGGCTCCTCCCTTTTGTTATAGTCTGTGTTTTGCTGCTGTGTACAGCAAAAGTTTCCAGCTAGGAAAAGTGCTTAGCTTCCTCTTTCATTGCAGTTGTTTAGTTGTAGCTGTTAACAACATAACTTCCTCTTTTTTGGAGCACAAGCAAATCTCTTACAGGACTCCCTATAAACACAGGGTGTAGGCTTGCACTTTTAAACTACTCTGAGCTGGTTTATTCAGGAGACTATAGAAAGGATTGTGTAGCTGTAACACATTGACATGATAAAATGAATCCTGATAGGAACTAAAAAGCGGGCTTAAACCTGAAAACACATAGCCCTAGGTAGCCTTTCTTCTCTGGGCTTTCTTTTGAACTCTGGCTTTGAGGAGTTTCTGAGCACTTCCAAAAAGCACAAAGGTAGGACCAGAACTGGGGTAGCAGAGGGTAGCCGACACAGACAAAAGACAGCTGAAAGGGGCACGAGTTACATGTGTGATAGCAGTGGGATTCTCAGGGAAAACAAAAAGGAAAGGCACAGAAGGGTGGCAGCACCGTAAAAACTGTACGGCAAAGCATGGTGATGTTGGCGAAGTTTGGCCATGTGGTCGCAACTTTTGATTAAAACAAAAAGAAATCCTCAGCTTCAGGATTTCCCCTAGGCTTGCAACTGCTCTGTAATTGTCTTCCCATGTCTTGTCTTGCTTTCTTGCACAGGCTAAAATTTTGAAGGCCATGGTAAACCTCACGTCACCCAGGAAGGTGGGCATACACTGCATCCCAACTGTGCCTCAACTCTACTGAGCACCTGTTTTCTTCTTGCCATTTCATACGCAGCTGTTAACTTTTTACTGATTTCAAACATGGCTCCATTACAAAAAACATAAATTGAAGCAAAATAATGAGCAGGATTAGCTGAAATTCTGAGTTTCTTGGCAGATTTTAAATGCCAAAACCAAAACTTCTACTATATTCACCTGAAGGCACAAGAAAGATGACTATTTGCTCATGTGTTTTTGCACAATCTTTTTTCATGTATTTGCTTTTCTTCTTATTGTTTGTTCACAGTATATCTACCTTTAGACTTTCTTTTTTCATTGACCACATTCCTGTCCATGAAAATTCCCCTGTACGTATTTCATCTCACTTTTCTTTTTCATATTTTCCTTTCCACCTCTGTCCTCTGTCTTATTGTTCATTTTTTCAGCACACTTCCCATTTTGTTTTTATCCTAATGCCAAATAAATTATTTTGGAGTGAATAATCTTTTATTCCCATAAAAAGATCCCTCTAAGAATTACGTTATCTCCTTAAAACTGTCTTGCAGAAAAAAAAATAATCAAATTTTCAGTTACCAAAATCTCTGTAGTTTGTTTTGTCAGCAGTCTAAAATGTTGCCCCAAGTGACAAATCTTCTCATGCAAATTGTTGTTCTGTCAAAAGATCATTGTCTTGGGAAGAAGATACTTGAGTGCGACATCTTTGACCAGCTCTATGAAATACTCTTTCCACATCTCCCTGTTTCAGGATTCTTCCCCTTGCTTTGAATTTCTATCACACCCTTGGTATTCTTTGCATTTTGTCACATTCTTCTGTAACTCCATCATCCCTGCATCAGCTTCTTTTCTGTGCTGTCCTCTCGGCACTGATCTGCCACTCTGCAGTGGACTTGGGTAGGAATGGCTGTCTGAAAAAGAGAAAGGTCATGCATTCTTGTCTGATGACAGGGAGTGTAAGCCTATTTTTATTTATGTTATATTAACTATATGTTATCAAAGTTAAAACTTTCACGCAAACAAAGTTCAGTGAAAACTTTTGGCAGTGTTTTAATTTCTAAAGAATAAAGCTAGATTATGGAAGTTGTATTATGATAGGTAGTGTGAGTCAGCTTTGAAGGAAACTTGATTTTTCCAGAATTTAATGATGCCAACTTCATTTAGATGGACATTTTAACACTGCATAGCTGTAGGAATCAAAACAGTCCTTACTATTTTACTTTTAACAAAAGTCAAGATTATAACATCATTTTCAATGAAAAATAACTAGGAGCTAACCCACTGGGAGATAGTAGAGTAGCTGTTCCTAAATTTTAATTTATTGAAAATGGTTTTGTTCCTATTGTTAATATTCCACAAAAGAATCACTGAAGCTTCAACTCATCAGACCAAACTAAAGAGTGTCTACTTCAGCTTCCTCAGCAGTGCTCTTCAATTACGTCTTTATGAAAGTGAACCATAAAGTCTCCAGGAGTGTGGAAAACAACTGATGTTTCTAACTGCTATCAATAGCTTCTGTAATCACTTCCACAATAAATGGCCCCAAGATAAATAGCCTGAGGAAAGTGTGGTAAGGGACAAAAAAAAAAAACATTGCTAAGGTTTAACTGATATGAATAATACTGATTTTTATAGGTGTTTGTTTTTCAGAATTCCTTTTATTTTTAATAAGGTTATATATACTCAGAGGCTTGACCTTCAGCAGGAGGAGTAGTCAACTTGTTAGTACAGATACTAGCACAAGAATGAAGTTAAGCGTTTCTCTGACAGGTATTATTTGACATCTAGCCATTTCACTGACAAACTATAGACTGCAGTGCTATAATAAAACTCCAGTCTCTTCATGACCACTCAGTCTACAGATCCACATTTATGCCATTAGCAACCATGGATATCTTTCCATTGACTATTAATATGCCCAAATAGAAATGCATGGGTTATCACCTGAAAATCGAGCCATGCACAGACTGACTTCTAAAGCAGTTTTGGTGCCATTGCCTCAGTCTGGGCATTATTATTTGCCGCAGATGAAAATCACTACCCACTGGCTATGAAACACTTCTTTGAGAATCATGGTATCCACTCACAGCTCCAAAACCATAAAGCTTCACTACATCTCATAACTGCTGCCTCAGGTCATCATCATATACTTTATGATACTATACTGAAACAAGCCAGAATGCGTACATCAAATTAACAGAGAGAAATCAGCACAGAGACAACACAGTGCAAGCTCATGAGGGCAGATCAGTTGTTGACTGCATGGGGAACATCTGCAATCAAAATTAAAACCTTAGTCAGTGACTATGCAAAGCAAAAACTGCAAATGGTTTGTGGTGGAATTGCATGTATGACATATCAAGGTAGTATTGCAGTTTGTATCGCAACATTAATCGTGCAAAGCTTCCATTCCAGAATCAAAAAGGGAAACAGCATAATTTGGAACAGAATAACAAGTGATGGTTCTTGGGACAGAAAAATGGTTGGAGATTTGAATGCTTTTCTGGGTGCAATAAAAACTTCTGCTGTTGATGGAAATATCTTACATATAATAAAGAATGTCTTATTTCTTGGAAATAGGTATAACTGGTCTTTCAGGTCCAGAAACAGAATGATAATGAACATTTGATTTCACAGAAGGCATTCCAAGCTAAATTTTCCACATATGTAGGTACCTAAATTTTTTAGATAGATGCCTAAACCGGTTAGGTATTTAGCATCAACTGATTACCATGCAATTTATGTATAAACTTTGAACAGGCACTTTTTCTATTCCTTCAATGTACTTAGCTGATCTTTAATTCCTTTGAAACAAACAAAACAAACAAACAAGAAAGATATTTTAAATATCTTTCTGTTTTAATTATAAATAAAGCTGCTTTATTGTCCAGTGTGCTAACGTGCCTTGGCAGTTCAAGGGTTTAAAGCTCTATCTACTCTTTACTGCCAGGTTTCCCTGCAAATGCTGTTAGAACTAAACAAAGGAAGTAGTCATGTTACCTTCTTCATGTAACTGGAGAGCAAGCCTTCTGAAAGGAGAGTGTTAGCAAGCCTAATTGTCAGCACCAGCCTGATTACCTATAAGGTGGGGTGATAAAAACCAGAAGCAGAAAAATAAGTAGTAGAAATTGCAGAGGAAGGTTTAAATGAGGCTGGTAAGGTTGTTTCTGATTTTTTATTTTTCTTGCTACTATTTCCTCTATCAGTGCTGTATGCTGAGAGAAACATTGTATTATTGGGTAATGGAGAGCATTACCTGAGAAACCAAGCTTTGCCTTAAGACGTTTGACAGTTTGAAGAAAAACTCATCTTTACCTTGTCAGGCAGCTGACAAGTACTTGACCTGAAACCCCATTGTCCCACTTGCATTCCTAGCATGAGTCAGCAACAGAGACTATAACTGGTGACTAATAATAATGGTATTGGAAAAACCTACTGAGAAGAATTTTCATTAGTACTTTCTCATTATCTTTTCCCCTACCATTATGACTGCACACATCAGCCCTTGCTTATCCCTGAGATTGGTGAAATGCATGACATGACTGCTTTCCATCTTACTGCCTCTACCTCAGCTGTAGAAACAGAGCATCACAGCTTCAGATAGGTGATACATTTTTTTCCTTAAACAAAGTTAGGTGAAACTTTTTCTGTGCTGTTTACTAAATCTGTTAAATGACAAAATGGTTCTGACACTCCAGCATACTTGTTCTGCAGTTGCGCAGTACAGAAGCAATTATACTTAGGGGATAGAATAATTCTCTGATATTATGTATGTGGTCTATATGAGAAAGTTCCAGCTCTCTCTGTGGTGGAGGAGCCCACAGCGGTGCAGTCCGTTTCACTATTGTCTGCTCCACACTGTGAGTTAGATGAAGACTCAGAGTTTTTGATGAACCAAAGTTTCTTGTTCTGGCCTGTGTTACAATAGCCAATATTAGCGATGATAGGCCATTTTAATGAAGTAATTTTATTTGCTTATCCTGAAACAAACGGCTTGTTTTCTTCATCTTATTTCCTGTACCACTTCAGTTCAAATCAGATTGCTTCCGCTGTCACATGTGAGTACTGTGGATCTTGAAACTCATTTGTGGTAAGCTGATGAAATGGTGGGAGTAGCTTGGGACCATGCAGGACCAGGTAGCTTACCTGCAGGAGGGTACCTCCTCAGCCCCTCCATAGCACTGAAATAAGCTGTAATGACCACTTCTTGGCCATTCATATGAGAAGGAGGGAAATGGTTATCCAGGCATGACTTACTGCTCAAACAGATGTTCCTTATCTCTTCAGTGGAAAAATTAGTAGGCTGATTTTTGAGAAGTTGCTATCTGGACCATATTGCCTTAGAGTTTTACCTCTTTGGTACTAACCTCAGCAGTGCGTATTTTCATGCACTAATTCTGTCTTTCTTGGTCCTTCCTTGACTACATTCATTTTTTTTTATTCCCCCCCCAAGATGCTGTCATGGGATTAGCTCTAAAATATCTCTTCCACATCTGTTCCAACTAAAACTGAACAGTGATATTCCTACACTCTCGGAAAGGATCATCAGAATTCAACACTGTATGTGGACTGAGGTTTCTCAAAGGCAATGAGATCTCCTGAAAAACTTAATACTTTCTTAGCTGTATTGGTTATACTTTTCCTGATTTATACCAGAACTCTACAAATGGCCCTCATGGTGAGGTTCAAGCTAGCCTGCTTCATTGTCAGGGAAGGCAGAACCATTTTGATCAACTGATCAGTGTCTGGTATGATGGGTGAGGACTGGTTGATGCATGCCAAATGCAAACTTTTTTTGAATTAGACCAGTTGAAGAACAAGAAAGCAAGCAAAACTGTTGAAAAATGCCAGTTATTAGAGCTGGACAAATTTCTGCTATTAGATAATGTAATTATTCCCCAAACTATACTTAATTATCAGGTACACAGATAAATCAACATTTTTATTCCTTTTTTAAATATTGAAAATTAATTGAAAAAAGCTTTTTAAGAAAGATAATTAAACAAATATGCTATGAAACAAGGCCATGTGCAATTTCATTTTATGTGTAAATTACATGTAGGCCCAAAGGGGATGCAGTCTTATTATACAGTTTATTCCTCTATTAGCATTTCAATAGAAAGACTTTTCCTCCTGGTTCAGAGGAAAACAAGGAAAGCAAAAGCTATATGCTGGAGCTACATACAGATAGAGGGCCTGGAAAAGCTCTGTTATTTCTCCTCTCACCCCCAAAAAGGAATGAAAGAGATTAGGGTTGTGATCTCTACAGATGAGAGGAGATAGCAGAAGTGTGAAGTGCAACTTATTTCATTCTGTAGTAGACTGGACTATAACTTGAATCAGGTCCTAAGTCTTGATACTGTAATGTTAGTTCCCTGCTGGAATCTGTTCATGGCAGGACCTCAGTACAGAGTACAAAAACCCAGCAGAAACAGTTATATTCAACCTCTTTGCTTTCCCAGCACCTACCTTCTTCTGATAAATAAATGCAGAAGTTGAGGAACTGTGGCTGCTAATCTGAAATGTTTAAATACAGTACAGAGCATTTGTATTTATAGAAAATCTGAGAAAATGAGCTCCTGAGGTTTTCAGCTTTTTCCCTCTCACTAGGAAGTTCCTGACATCTTCCCCAACCAACTGTAGTGTGTTTAGCCACATAATCATTATTCCTTTGCTTTTTGTGCATTTGAGCTTCAAATATATAAATACTGTTATCTACGGAAACTAGCTATGTTGTGTTCTTTTTAAGTTCACACTGTCAAAGGGACATGCTGTGTGTGTGTCATGATGGAGACCTTATTTCAATCCTTGTTGTCTGTATGCTTTCTTAATATTTGAGTAACTAAACCCAAGAGAAATTGTCTACAACACTTGCCTAATATGACTTGGATACTTTCTTTGTGAAATTGGAAATTGGACTGAAAATGTAATAGTGTGATTGACATAGCGTATCTTGCCACCTGATAAACAACATAATGCCAGGAGATGCAATCTAAAACTTTTCACAATACAGTGCAAATTGAATATATATTGAGCATACCAAGAA
The DNA here is from genome assembly GCA_039877255.1 of Loriculus beryllinus. Taxonomy (NCBI): domain Eukaryota; kingdom Metazoa; phylum Chordata; class Aves; order Psittaciformes; family Psittacidae; genus Loriculus; species Loriculus beryllinus. The sequence continues at coordinate 7,710 of JBCJKH010079324.1, forward strand.
CCGCATATTGACAGGTCTGACAGAGTAGGTGTTAATGTGAAGCATCAGATGTTTTTTAATTGAATTCAAGGTGATGTTTGTAGGCCTAAAGTTTTTCATATTTTTTATCAATGAGCTGGAAATAAAGAAAAATAACTACAGAGAAAAATAGCAGCTTTTGGCTTAATGATCAGAAGAGGACAAAGCAAGATATGCTCATATGAGCAATGTATATTTTAACATAGCAAAGCGTGCTATAATCTCAAACAAGGAACATCATGCTGAGAAATGATCAGTGTATCCTCAGCCTAGTTTCTTGCAAAGAGACTTAGGAATCAGAGTCAGGAAGCAAGTTAAATTACATATATGACACCACGGCAAAAAGGACTAAGGCATTCCCTGGTAAATAGCAACAAGCTAAAGACACAGAGCATGGTGCAAGGTGGTGGCTATGTATCTGCATAACACATTGGTGAAAAGGATGCTGGAGTATTGCATTATGCTCTCGTATTGCTGTCAGAGGGAAAAGTTGCCCAAAAGCTTAGGAAATAATGAAAAATAAAATATACTCTGAAGCTACGAAAAGCGTTCTTAACTGAGAACCTATTTATCCAAAAGCCAATTTAGAACTGCCCAGAATTACCTTCTTGGAAAATGATTCCAACATTTAAACCTAGCAGATTAGCTCATAGAACGACTAATGACTAGCAAGTGAAACAAGGTAAACTTAAACTAGAAAGTTTAAGAAACTGGAAGATGGCAAAATATTTAGCAGTCAGGATAGTTAGCCAGAGCAATAAACTAGTGAAGGAAAATGAAGGATACTTCATGTACCTCTGTGGATCAGAGCAGGACGACTCTTTGCTTTAATGGTATTAATGCAAAGATAACGGAAAGAAAATAAATTGCCGGAGATGTATGGGAAGTCAGTTTAGGTGGTCTGCTTGGCCCTTTCTGGCCCTAATATGTTGAAATATGTGAATTATTTTTTCCTGCAAAAAAAGTATGAATTTTTCTATGTTTCTCCATTGCGGAAAAACATTTTCCAAGTAGCCGAAAAGGACGCTGATAGTTTACAGAAACTAAGACAGATCTAAAGATAATGATTACCAGCCTTCCAGTTGTATTATATTTTACAAAGATGGCTAAACAATGAGTAGGTAATTGGTGACTGCTGTTTACTGCAATAATAATCACTGTCACCTTACATCTCCTCCGCTCATATTTTATCTACCTGTTATCTTTCACTTTATATTTGGATTGAGAAGGGTATCTTTTTGGTTTTTCTTTTTTTTAAACTAAATGTAGTCTTGATCTTTGCCTGAAACCTCTTGCCATTGTAGAAGTATAAACAAACAATAATAAAAAAGTACATGATAACAGAGGAGAAAATTAGGTGTGAGGTCTCTTTTATACATAGCCTTAGATGTTGCTTCCTTTCCAATGCTTGATGTTGCAGCCGGCAGCTGAATGATCTAAAAAGTACCATTATATATTTGAGCCACACAAAGCTATTCAACTCTCAGTTCTTTTCAAGTCCCCAGATTATCTTAATATGATTTACAGTTTGCTTGGCACTTTCTAGGATACCTGTGCTCTCCAAATTTTGTCATTTATAGCATTTATGTAATAACATAAACTGCAATAAAGTGAGGTAATATATCATAATGTCCTGTCAAAAAGGAAAAGTGGCAGTAATGACACTTATAATAACAATAATGATGCGAAAAGTTTCTCCCTTCCCCAAGCATATAACAAAGAGCTGTATGAGAAAGCAGAACTTCTGTGACATCTTTCATCTTTGCAAGGCACTGCAATTCAGTGATTTTTTTTTTTCCAACATAAAAACGAAGCATATTTTTCCATTGTTGAAGTAGAATTTCCCGTAGTTCTCTGCAAATAATTTGTGTATATAAAGGTGGTTTAACTGGGTGTATATAAGCTGGCATATTTTTCCCTATCTCACTTTACATTCTCCAAAGACTGAATTTAGCCCTTTATTTCAAGGGCTTTGTGATTTCAAACATGGAAATAAAGTATGGAATAAAGTCCCAGTGTACACATCCCTTCTCACTAACTACTATAATTTAAAGATCTAATAATTTTGCATATAATGAATGACTGATGGAAGTCATACACCTTCTTTAGCTGAATAGTCAGGTACCTGCAATTCCACTTAACTTTGTAGGTGTTTTCTTCATGAGGTAGTTCATTGATTCAGACTCCCTTGTTTGTCACCTCTCTGGAAAAGGGTCATCTGTTAAAGATCTCAAATCTCCTGTTCTCCCACATACTCCTTTCTGTGGGCTTCTGAAAAAGGACAATGGTAGTAGACATGCTCATTTGTCAGTCTCACTGAAAGGTCCAAAGTTATTTCCTCCAGTCTTTCTCTCCCTGTCTATCACAGGGTAGTGAAAGCTACAGGGTTTCCTTCATGATCAGGCTTCTAAAGAGAGAGAATGTGAGTTTGAGGCCAGTTCTTGTCAACATGCAAAATTAATCCTTCCATTATAAAAAATAAAATTCAGAGTGAAGCATAATTAAAAAAAAAAAAAAAAGATACATGAGAGTATTAAAGCTGTAAAGAGTAATAGAACACCTCCAGATATATATGTATACATATACACGCAGAGTTTGTTATAGTCTTTTCAGTGAAGAATCTGCCACTCCATGCCACATTATTAATTATAAATAGATCTTAACCAAAGGATGTATGTTGTGTCTAGTTTTAAAAGCATATGAAGTTCAGGTATTTATGGGCAGAAGTTTCCACAGTCTGTGTGAGCAAGACAAAGCACTTTCAAACTGGGATTTGACACCTGCAATATGCATGTATGTCTCAGTTACACAGTAGTCAGGGGGGCAGGCATGCAGAGAGAGAATATTTCATAAGTCGATATCAGTAAACTTCAAAAGCAGGCCCAATGATGGAAGGGAAAACTGTTCATAAGGTACAGTGAGCAAGAGCACACCTTTAAAATCTTGGCAAGCAAAAGCCAGAATGTGATAAATGCTGTAATTCAGAACCAGAGGCCAATGCAGCAGAGAGAGCGCTGGAGTGATGTACTGCCTGTTTGTGCTGCCAAGGTCTCTGTGAATAAGATGAAGTTTGAAGATCACATTTCTAGGAGCTAGTTCAGCAATCAGTTCTGGATCCCAGGCCAGATTAAACTGCCAAATAAATAAGTGATCTCTAGGTCTATTTTAATTTGAGTTTATTCTGTGCAAGACTCTAAAACAATTTAATTTATATTTTCATTTTATGTTTTATAGGACACAAAAGCTACTTTTTGCCCCTTGAAACACTTACTATGAAAGATTGTTTTTCTGAATGTCCCCCAGGGCAAGTTACAGGTTGATTTAAGGGCATATCATTAAGCACACAGTCCATAGGAAAGGCTGGTTATGTGCAGTGTAGGGAGTGAATCAGGTAAATGTCCCATTATCTGACATTGCTGATAGCAGAAAGTCACCAAAGAGCAAGGTTTCCTAAAGTTTCTAAATAAAATGAGTATACTTCAGTTGGAAATATATCTATCAATGTTAGAGGAAACAACAGTGTGTTGGTTGTTTTCAGAGGTGTAGTCACTGCAGTTCAATAGGAAGCTTGGTATCAGTCATCCCCAAGAGAATGGATTCAAATCATTCTTATACAGGGAGATTTATTTGCCTGCTGAAAGTTTCTTAGTGCAGTAGCTTCACTTTTTCTTCATTCTGTATACCACTGAATGTAAGCAAAGGGTCGTAATCTCTAAGGACTATATCCTTGTTGTGTGAGGAAACCTAGATGGATGAATAACATTACATTAATTTTCATAACAGCACTTCATATGGCATTACTGGAAAGACTGTGTTCATTCAGTGGATTTTTGGTGGTTTGATTTTCTTTTTTTGTTTTTTTTTTTTTTTCATCCACCTTCTCATTCGTACTCAGGGCAGAAGTCTTTTAATCTGACTGTGTTTGATGACATCATAATATAAGTGGAAGAAACCAACAAGATTCATCCCCTTCTAAGACTGGTGGGGTGAATTGTGCTCTAGAGGTGCCTGTCTCCCTTCCCTGAATGCAGAGACGGATGAGATAATTGGCTTAGACCAGGTACCCAATTTTTAAATTATGTTAGATGAGGTGAATCTTACCTTAAGAGGGTGTTTTTAAGGGCAGTCAGTGTCTATACAAATGTAATTAGTAATGCCATTATGAAAGTCCTCCATTTAATCAGAGAGATTCAAATGTGATGCTTTTCAATAATAATCAGCATTCAAAATCAAATACAATTTTTAGCATGCCAAACACTTATTGCAGGGAAGTAGGGACTGGGATCCAGTGTCTCGTCTTTCAATGTTTTATTTACAGATGAAAAGATTCTTGTGTTCCACTGTTCCACTTCATCCAGAGGTGCCGTGCCTTAAAGGTAGCCATCAATTGGTCTCCCAAGCTACAGTCTGATATCCAGGACGGCTTTACAAACTACAACTTTGAGAAAAGTAAATTGCTATATGCTGCAGCTGTATTAGAAAACGTACTCTGGTATTATGAGTGAAATAGCTCATTCATCCTGTATTGAAGTTAATGCACCGAAGTGGTTGTTGTAATAAAGGTGTAGTCTGAGGGCATTTTAAAAAAAATAGGTAAATGAATACTTTTCACTGAAAAGAAGCTAAAATTCATAACAGTGCCAAATACTTCCAAGCATTAGGCTAGGATCCATGAGGATTTCAGTTTGCCCATATTTCATGATGTGAATTGTATATCAACTGATCACAAAACCTCTACTAAGTTTTCCATCAGTTTATTTTACTGAGTACTAATCAAGTACACACATAGGAACTAAGAAGGCATTAGTCTTTCTTTTGATGCAATGTATTCAATTTACTCTATTACTGAATAGTGCAAAAAGTAATTTTGAAGTGATCAGGTTAAAAATTATGTAAGCTAAAACAAAGAGGTGGCTTAACTGAACAAGCACACTTAACTCATTAACCCTGTGCCACTGGGACTAAACAGTATGAACTCAGGGTTGTTAATAATCACAAAGGTAGTAAAGTTCTGCTTCTTGCTCTTGCACAGGAAAGAAGAGGGGTAGGAACAGGCAAAGGGAAAATAAATGTGGTCTGTAGGTCTTTCTAGAGTAAGAGAAGAGAAAAGGGCACAATATAATGTTGTTAGTTCTTCGTTTTCCAACAGAAAATCCTGCACTATTATAAAGCTTGTTTTCCCTCCCACTAAGAACAGAAGTTATTAGGAAGTGGAGCAGACAGCTGCTTCTTTCATCGTCATGAGTTATGGGAATGTGAGAAAGGTTGGGTAGTTTCAAACAAGACTAGAGAAATACAGTAGATCAAAGACCAGTGATCCCATCTGACCTGGATTAATATAATGAGACATTGGAAAAGGCTGGTGTGACAGGAGTCTCAGTTTCCACCATTGCTCAGGATGCAGCGATTTGGGCGCTAAAGGAAGCAGTAGTGGGTCTTCTGTAAATATTTGGAATTCTCAAGGGGATGTTTAGTGAGTTGGGAATAGGTCATATCTGCTCCTTGCAGTGCCAGCCAGACCAAATAATTTCTTAACCCTCCCAAAACAGAGAACGCCTTACAAAGATCATCCCCTCTATTAAAGATGGAGACAACATTATGAAATATTTCATAAGCTCTCCAAAATTGCAAATGGGGATTGGTCTCAGTGGTATAACATTCATAGTTTGCAAAATAGTTTGGAATGCTGGGAAAAAAGGTTTTATTTAAAGGATACATTTGAATATCTGCTACAGTCAGAGGATTATTTGGTGTGTGTAGGGATGCTTAATGCTGATAATATCATTATCTCCTTGCTGTTCCAGGGCCTGAATGAGACCAGTGTTCACATGAACACTCTCTGGCTCAAGCTAAGTCTAAGCAAGATATTAGCAATGCTATTGGAAAAAAAAATGGTTGCCAAAACCAAATCACTCTAGTCAGGTTAAAGGCTTTACTTCAGATTCTTAGAGGCCTCAGTAATTCATAAACTCAGTCCCCCTATGTGTGTGCTATACATACACAGGTGTGGGTGGTATGAATCCTAGATGAAAAAGCCCTATGCCTTGTCACTGAATCCACTGAAATTCTGTATTCTGCAATGATTAGTATTAATTGTTAATTTACTAATTATGCACTTTATCCCATAAATTTTGATTGAATCAGATATTGTTCCCGGGAAAGGAACATTTTGATAAACAATTCCTCTTGAAAATATTTTAGGAAAAGATTTTGAATTTGACCATGTTCTGTATTTTCTAAGAGAGAAATTGGGATCTTAGAAAAATAATAAGAATTATAGAATTATTTTATGTCAAGATTAATTGAATATTTTAATTTTGAAAACAAAGCATTTGGAATTAATTTTCCTGATTTTTTTTAACAAAATCATTGTGATTTTCTGCTTTCGTCTGGAGTCAGGATCGCAAAATCAGCACTGAAGTGTAGAGTTGCAGCACTAGTGAGTCACAAGAGATTGCCCTGTCCAAGATCATAGCTGACATACAGTCAGCTATGCCTATGCTATCCATTGTTGTGGTTTACTCTGAAAGACTAAATAAGAAAGTTTGTAAACCATGAGTATGTGATCTGTTATTACATACCATCAGGCTGAAGTTTGTTAGGGTTTGGGGATTTTCTCCTAATGTTCACGTCCTGCCTCCACTGTTTCAAAAGGAGCTACTTGTTTCTTTCCCATCTCTGGTTCTGGAGCTGTAGCTAAGGTAGGTTGAGAGGAGGTCGAAATTGTAATAAGGATTCTGCTAGCATTGCTGTTGCAGAAGCCCAGGAAAAGGACAGTCTGGCGGCTGGTGTTTCCAGATGCTAGGGTGGGTGAGTTGCTTTAGGTTGGACATGCCCTATAAAACACAATGCCCTGTGATTGCTTTAAACTAGGAACTAAAGATAAACTGAATTAGGAATAGAATGAATGCATTATGTTCCCCCTCTGCTCTCTCTTACCTAAGCAAACTTGATTCCTCCAAACTTTCTTCATGGGTAAAAAAACCTTCAGTCTGTCTGTGTACTCCTGAAGTCTACATTGATACACTCTTAAAGAGCGAGAAGCATCACTAATCTCAACCATAATCAAAAAAATACCTTCTGTGCCTTACACAGAGTAGATGCCAAAAAAAAATCAATCTCTTTGCAACGGCATCATATTGTTTTTTGGTTGTTTTTTTTTTTTTTTTTGATATCAGTTCTTAGTGCCATAAGAATATTCAGAACTCAAAAAAAAAATTTCCTACCCAACTTCAGTCTGATTATCCAAGTATTTTATCTGCAGAACACAAGCTTGACTAACTACAGCTTTTCCTGGACAGAACTGCACCTTTGGTATATGGGTAAGAAATAGCTAGGGTAAGACTGAATTCAGTAAAAGGAGATCACTTGATGTGTGACCTATGAATTGCCATCCTCTAAGACTGGTCAGAATTGCATCATCTTAAAGATATAAGACTGTTCTGATCCCAGTGGTTTACTAATAAAGACAGTGAAATTATATTATTTTTAGATAATACTTGACATAGCACCAACAAAGGGACATAGATTGCAGTAGGGAAACCTGATAATTTCAAAAAGTCCTCAGTAAAATACATTCCTTAAAGTGATTAAATTCATATGTTTACTCAGATTAGAAGCAGAAGAGTGTTTCTTGAACACCACAGTACTCCATATTCTGGAGAATGACTGACAAAGTATAAATAAGCCCAAATGCAGGGGGAAAAAAATCTACCTGATTTTAAATTTTATGTGGAATATGTGTGTTAGTGCCTTTAATGGTCATTAATAACTGAAAATACGGAATGTGATAATTCCTTATTCGGTAGAAGATGCATGTTACAAGTTAGATGCTGAATGAATTAATGAGTGTTTGCAAAGAGAGTCCAAATAGATACAGTTGCATTTTAAACTTTTAAAGGAAAACATGCCATTATTTATTTAGTATCTTAGTCTTGAAAAATGCCAAGTACATATTTCAGTAAAACTATTTTTTATTTTAAGACTGGCGTGTTTAAAGAGACTCATCTGTGGCCAGTGTCAGTAAGAGTGCTAATAGGATGGTTGACAGCTCCTGTGGAACATTTTCAGGGCAGCTGAATTATTGGTTCATGAAGCATTCCCTCAAATATTATGAGTGACAACAAACCTGGAAACGGTGCAAGAAAGGCGCTTCCAATCTAGGAAGACAGCTCACGTTTGAATTCTGCAACACCAGACCATTATGCAATCTACCAGCACTCCATCTGTACTGTAACTGCATGTCACAGAACTGCATTGTCTTCCTGGAAAGTGAAATGCATAACTTCTTAGGACAAAAATAAACTGCCTTGAAACTGTAAAATGTTTGTTTTGTAGCTGGTATATGTTAAAGACAACATGGTGTGAGTTAATTAATTTTCCTTAGTTTACATGCCCTTGAGCTACACTGGACTTACTGAGCAGAATACCCAGAGGTCAAATCTGAGTTAGTTTCTCAATTTTCTTCAATTAATTCTAATATTAAATTGGTAACAGACTGTACTGAGCTTTCAAGGGAACTGCAGGCATAATGCACTGTAGTTGTTCTTAGCGTTGGCTGAATCTCTGGCATTTAATCTTTGCTAAGGAAACCCGAGTGGGTGCTTTATTCTTCTTCAGTACTTTGCATCTCCCACCCTTCTGCTTTCCTCGCAGAAAAACTTCTCAATCCTGTATAACCCACCTGGTTTTTGAATCTGAGGGGGAATACTGTTTTCCCCAAATGGGATGACAAAATTAAAGTAAGCTCTGAACTGATGTGGTGTGGCAGTTTAGCACCCTAGGGCAGCTGTAGGAGGATTTGTGCCACCTATCAGTTCACGCTACACAAGTGCCTTTAGGCACTTCAGTAAGGCAACTATTTTAGGGATTGAATCCATTTACCTTAGATTCCCTCTGGAGCTGGTGAGAGAGCAAGGCACCTTAGGAGGTCGTCAGGAATCCGAGAGTAGTTACCCTGCTTAATATGCTGGAATGCATCAGTGTGTCAGCTATACACCAAACAGGGAATCACATCTTACTTTCAGAGCATACTATAGTGTACATCTCAAAACTGGACACGAGCTGATCAGTCTCAGGAACCAGCAGTCCTCTTGCAGCTCTGCAGTTCCTGTGAATGTTTACATTTTCCTGCCTCCTTCAGCCGCTGTCTGCCCTTTAAGCATTCAACATCAAAGGTTGTTACAGAAACAACTCTTCTGTCTTTGTCTTACAGTGATCACTTTTACCACCAGAGTAACAATGGGAGAGAGATAGAAACTATACCTAGTGTATAATCTGTCCTTACAGCTGGTTTATTTGCCCTTAAGAAAGTACCAAAGCAGAGGGTCACCCACAGAATCAAAATAACAGAGTAGCTGAGGTTGACAAGGACCCTAGAGACCAGCTTCTCCAAACTATTCAGAGCAGGGTCAACTAGAACAAGTTACTTAGAACCATGTTCATCTGGGGTTTGAATATCTCCAAGGATGGAGGCTACACTGCCCTTCCGAGTAACTGTTCCCATGTTAGACCATCCTCAAGGTAGAAAAGCTGCTTCTTAAGTTAAAATGTAATTTCATGTGTTGTAATTTGTGCCTAGGAATTTCACCATATTACCCAAACTCAGTTTCTCAGAAGATGTTTCTACAGGCAATAATGCATTGAAGAATGCATTTATCCTCAGGCTTGTCCATAAGTCCATTCGTATACATCTTTAGAAACAATTATTTTGACTGAGATTGGTTACTTGTTCTGGGTAGAGTTGGTTGGTGGCTCACTATCCCATTTAGGCTATCAATGCAGACAGACAGACTGTGCATTGTGGGCAGAGTAGAAAAGGGACTGCTGATTACTGTAGATTTAGTAAACTAAGTCACAGTTATTACCTTGCTAGTATAAATTTGGGGGTGGTACCACCAGTAGATACTCTCAGATTTGGAGCTGATTCAGCTCTTGAAGAATCTATCTGATCTGGCAAGAAAATTCCCTTTACCTTATAGCTACAAATCTACAGATATAAGATGGAGGAGACACAGACTTTGATAGGGTAGTTCTCTTTCCTCTCTATAGAAACAAAGGTTAAGATTCTTGATTCTTTCTTCCTATTCTATGTGCTCCTGATTATTCAATGCCAACAACAAATGGGATTGTTATGAGCTGACAGCATATGAATTCTTAATTCAGTAGGGGCTCTCATAAAAGAAAAAAACAAACCAACAAACAACTATGTCCAAGAGTTAGTTATTTGTATGAGAGGACAGTATGCCTGTGTGCTTTGCTTTTGGAGGCATGAGAAGGTGGTTATTGTGTGGTATAAGAGCCAAGGGTGTGGTGCTGAGCTCTGGCAAGGTTAAATAAGGAGAGAAATGATTCTCAGCCTAGAGGATAGGTGTGTGCTGAAGGTTTCTGAGAAGCTGTTTGGCATAACTTAGAGGGAGATTTTGAACCATTTCAGGTTGGCAGTCTTAATTCAGGAAAGGAATGGAGACAACTGGTAAATTAGTTTGTGGGCGAATAGATGATATACTGGTGGTAAAAGGGCAATGGTAGACAGATTGGAAGAAGATTGATTGACTAGGGCTTCTTAGAAAAAAATTGTAAGAGCCATGGCTGATTAATTACTGTTTTCTCACACTCTTTTTCATTCTCAAGGAACCATTTGTTCGTCTGCCATTTTCATATACACTTCCTACCTTTCTTTGGGAAGAGAAAGGAAAAGTAAAGGCAGGAACTTACAACATCTGTTTGAAAAATAAGCATGTATGTGATTTAATAATCTATTTTAATGTCGTATAAGTTCCAGAGCCAGGGAGGAACAGCGCAGTCCATGGAAACAAGTGTGATTTACAGCCAACATGGGGTCATGTCTCCTGAGGGTTCTATTACACTCAGAGAACAATTAAGATGCTTTAAAGATTGCCTGGCTCTTTATTCTTCCAGTAAATTGCTGAAAGGTTCATATAATGCTGAAAGTAGTTGAATAGGCATTTTCAGCTTTCTAAGTGTATTTTTCTTTTTTTATTTTCCCTTAGTGGAGGACTGAAGAGTGGGAGAAGCCATTGGTCCAAAATATAATGACAGAAGGGAAGAAAGGGTTTATAAATACCATCTGGGTGGTAGATAACATCAGTGTATTTTAAATAGATAATGTATGGTCTGAGAGGTAGCCCTTACAATTTCAAGGCAAGTTATATCGCTGAACTTGGTTCCCTACATATTTTTCTTTGCATTAATTGTATTGAAGAGCATGTGGTTAATGCTTTAAAGCAAATATCCAGATTTTCCTTCACTTCTGTCTTTTGTACCCAGAAATTCATGTACTATCTTATTCTGAAAGAACTTTAACATACTGTTTCTTTTTAAAAGAGGTATTCAAGAGAGCTTTAACCACATAGGCACCTGGATGTGTGTATTCTGTTATTTACTGCATTTTTTCTTCATTGGGCAGTTTGCATTCTTGTCCCTTATTTCTCATCCATGGTTTGCATTCGAGAACTAGAAGAACAAGATGAAAGAACAATATGGAATTGTTATAAAACAGTTCACCATTGACTTGTCATATGAATTGAACCTTGGATGAGTTTTCCTTTGTGATTTTTCTGTTTGAGAAATGTTCAGTTTTTTGTCTCTGAGATTGTGTGTATCTTCTTGTTTATGCCAACACTTCTTCAAATGTTAAATGTCACTGTGAAAATACAGTACATATATGTGTACATATTTTCCTTATTAAAAGTCCTGAAAATAGATTTTGATTAGTCCTTTTTTACTGTGGTCTACTGTCCAAAGCCCAATCCAAATAAATTGTTAGATATTCAGGTTAATTTTAAATGCAGCACACTGCTGTAACAGATCAAAAGATGCTGTGGAGGGCTGGCCTTCTGTGGAAAAAGACCTTAAACACCTTAGCACCCGCATTGCCATATTTATTGTGGCCTTTTATATTACCTCAAGTAAACATAGGAATGGAGAGTCTGAAGCCAAGTAAGATAAGAAATAAAGTTCTCAAAAATGAAAACTTTTGAGATCAAAATAAAGTAAGGAATAAGAACAGAAATATAAAAAGCATTGTCAGTTTTAATGAAAAAATGTAGATTTGTCAATCATAAGTTTTCCTTCAACAATTCCAGTAATAATTTTGTTTTGATTTTATCTTTTAAATTCTTTATTCTTCCAAATTATTAAGATCCCAAAACAGATGGAAGATTTTGACAATAATTGTACTTTTTTTCTACCTTTGAGGTTGAAATGATTCAAAAATTATTCTTCACAAATCCCTTCATTTTTCCCCAAAACTTCTATAGAAATAACACAGAAGAGTGTATCTCCTTTGAGATATTCTTAGACCAGCATGCAGGTAAAAATTATAATTCTGAAAAGGTGACATAGAGCATTTCTGGGCCATTTTCTAAAAATCTGGACCATGACCTTCAAATTTTCACCAATTTACCACTATTCTATGCAACCCCAAACAGGTTCTTATGTTGTCCACATGACTGTAGTATCTGAAAGTCCCACAGCAGTGCATTAAGCAACGTGACTGACATTGTCACATATGATTTGTTCTTCCATTCTCTCCCTTAGGGGAGAAACAGGGTGTGCTGTTTTGTTTTGGTGTGTCATTTTCACACATCCATCATCATGTAATACTCCTCCTTCTATTAGCTAATGCAGCAGCGGTAGCTTTTGTCCTGGGAGAAACAAACTTCCCATGAAACTGGTACAGCTCCTGAAAAGAACCCTTAAAACAGGTCAACTTCATTACCACTCACTCTCCAGTCATGCTTGTCTCAGCAGAACCCCTCTGTCAGCAGGCAGTAATATTGAAGTCATGCCAGAAGCTGGCATATTCATGTGGCATGGTTTTGCAGTGCTTAAAGCCACCAGACTAATCTACTATATGCTCATGAGAATTCACCATAGAGATGGTCATACAAGATTTTCACTGGTGGCCTTGCACCTTTATTGCTAACGAATTGGCTAAATAATAAAAGAAGCAGCCCTTCTACCCCCACAGCTGCAATTGTGGCATCAGCGTTATTGCATCTACCCAAAACTGCATCTCATTGGGGGTTGAAGGAATACCACTGCTATTCATCTAGGTCACAGGTACACATACTTTTTCCAATCAAGACAGGGTTTGGCCTGGCCTGTGAAGTAATTATTGACCCTTAGGGAAGAAAAGAGAGAAAGAGGCCTTGCTGGGTTGTTTGTATTTCTCCACGATCGTAGAATCATAGAATAGTTAGGGTTGGAAAGGACCCTAAGATCATCTTATTTCTACCCCCTGCCATGGTCAGAGGCACCTCACCCTAGACCATGTCACCCAAAGTTATGTCCAACCTGGCCTTGAACACTGACAGGAATGGAGCATTTACTACTTCTTTGGGCTACCTGCACCAGTGCCTCACCACCCTCACAATAAAGAGCTTCTTCCTTATATCTAACTTGACCTTCCCCTGTTTAAGATTAAACCCATGATCCCTTGTCTGGTCACTATAGTCCCTGCTGAAGAGTCCTTCTCCAGCATCCTTGTAGGTTTCCTTCAGATACTGGAAGGCTGCTATGAGGTTTCCACGCAGTCTTCTCTTCTCCAGGCTGAACAGCCCCAACTTTCTTAGCCTGTCTTCATGCAGGAGGTGCTCTAGCCCCCTCATGGCCCTCCTTTGGCATGTATATATACATACATATATATATATATATATATATACACACATATATATTACCAGTGACTTCCTTTCTCTGGGAAAGGAACTAATGAAACTAGTTCCTGTCTGAGTTTTCCACACTGCAATGACAGTATGTCTACAATTTTTCTTTTCCTTTAATTTTCCCTAAATGGTTCTGTCTCATTAGGACAGGGACACAGCTAGAGCATTACCTTACTCAGTATTCTCCCTTACATTAGTGGCACTGGTCACGGATTAGAGGTGTTATTTATTGTGACTATAACAATAGCTGGTTTACTTTCTCCACCAACATCCCATTTAGACACATCAGACATACGTAGAATGAAAGATCTTATCTATTTGCAAGTAAGGAATGAGACTGGAAACGGAGAGGCAAAGAAGTCAAGTGATTTCCTAAGGAGACCAAGAAGGTCAATGGAAAGCTGGAGGTGGAGTCCAGATCTTCTCTTGGTCCGGTTATTGTCCTGTGTAATAAAGCAAAATGAAGAGATCAAGCCTGAACCTCAGAGAGATGTGGAAAATGAGAAGAGGAGGGTCAGGAAAAAAAGCATGGTGCATGGTATTTTTCAAATTCAAATGACAGTACATAACTGCGCTTGTGGTTTCTTAAGAAGGTGACACAGGTAAGTAGGACAGTTCTGAGTTAAGCAAAATGCCCATGTCAAAACTCTCAAACTGCACAAACCTGGCCTCACTTCAGGTTCTGCTGTCACCTCAGAGTCAGCTTGGATCACCAGAGGGTTCTTACTGTTTCTTGTCTTAGATGGAGCCAGGGCACAGTTTCCCAGAAAACTGCACACAGCATGCTTAATTTTAGTAGAAAAATCATGTTAACTGTGTTCTGAGAAAGTGCTTGTAAACAACAAAATTTCTGTATTTAGAAATGACAATATTGAGTAGAAATGAAGCAAAAAAGAGAGGTGATTAATGCAGTAAATGTCTAAAGGCTATTCAGGGCAAATAGATGAGGCGGTAACAAATAGATCAAGCTTTTCCCTGTAAAATCACCTTGCTACTAGAGGGACTGCAGTGTTGTCGGAGATGTTTTGACCAAATACCTGGACTGTCATGTGAGTAGTGAAGAATGCTGGAGTCAAGCTCAGCAAATTATGTATCAGCCTTCCTGTGCTTGTTGTTGCTTGCACCTGGGACTTTGCCAAGGAAGAAAGAAATGAAAACATCTTCCCTTGTTATGGGCATTTCATAAATGAGGGAACCTTGCTCTGGGTGTGGTTAGGAGAAGACTTGCAGTTGCCCTTTGTGAAACAGCATTTGGAACACGGAAAGTGCATACTGGTTTCGGTATGTTGTGGTTCATGGCTGAAGGGAAATCTTAGGAAGTTTAGCTGGCAGAATGAGTACCTCTGGGTTGAAAGTGGGATGGGATTTTTTTTCTGCTTGTCGGTGAAAAGCAGTCTGAGTTTGAAATGAGTAGCTGTTGCAGTGATTAGTTTGCATGCTTCTGCTCCTACGTTTTGGCAATGAGATATTCGCTTTAGTCAGTGGTGTCTGTATGGTAGCATTAGTGTGTGCTCAGAACCCGTTCAGTTTTATAGAATATCTAGAACTGGCATCTGAGGTAACTCTAAGAAACTTTTTTAGCTGAGAAAAGGGTGAGTCAGGCTGAACTAAGCTTGTCCCAGCTGACTTCCTTTGAACCCAGCTAGATTTCATCCGCAGACATATTTGTGATAAAGGGCAGTGCTCTGACCACTGAACCTGTGGTCCCTGCCCTTGGTCCCTGTCCTTGGCTCCTCTTCTAAGCTCAAATTAAAAGAAGGGAATGAAGCGGAGTAAAGGGAGAAGAAAGGGAGGAAACCTAAATATAAGTTTCCAATGCAATGTTATGGCCAAAAAGTCTAAGGTGATACTCTGATCTATAAAGAAGAGACTATGGAGAGAGAAGTCTTGGCCTGTCTGAGGTCAGAGACAAATTTGCAATGACTGCAACTGGATTTGTGATTTTTCCCTCTCAGCCTCCAGTGCACTGATGCAGTTTTTAGGACAGAATAAAGGGGAACTCTAAAATCAGATATTCCTAGTTATACTCAAATAAAGGCACACTAAATTCTTTGCAGTACTTCTGGCTGGGAAGAAAGAAACCAAACCCCAAAACACCACACAGACTGTATATTCAAAGTGACAGCCTTATAGCAGGAAAGTCCCTGATGTTTTTCCCCCAGTTTTTAGTAAGTTAAGGATGACAGGATTGCTGGGGAAGGCTGGGGTGGGACATTGCTTGCATGCATCAGGAAACAAGCTTCTTGTGTCCATTTTATTTGTTTAGGAATTTATTTCTGCAATTCCAGTCCTACAAGATAGAAGCGAATGGAGTTTTATTATTGTGACTTCCATGAGAGCAAGTTTAGCTTTTGACTATCTTAAAGCTGATTTAAGGAAAAATAATCTTCCTAAGCCTGGACCATCACATGTTCATGGTATATAATGCACAAAATGGTGTGTTTAGCACCTTTACTGAAGAAATAGTAGCAGTGTATATTGGAACATTTTACAGCTGCTAACATAATTACTTTATTTTTAACTGCAGTAAACTTGCTTGCTAAAATGCGGTTGTTTAGAACTGTTTTGATGACAAAAATGAGGACAATATGAATATATGTTAGCTATTAAAAGCATGATTTCTTTAAAATAACAAAACAGAAGAAGTTAATATTTAAATTATTTTATTTTGTCAAGAAAATGCATATGATTTTTTTTTTTTTTGCCTGTAAAACACAAGGCATCTGCAAAGTCTGACAGCAAACCAGATATCATTTCTCATATATTTTAATTGGATTCAGTGCTGTTGATTTAAAGTAGTGCGTTTTTTGTCCCATTAAAAGATGAAAGAGACCAAGAAAGCTGCCTCTCTACTTTAAAATAAATACTTCCTGGACATTCCTTCTTAGGTGGAGCAGCACAGGGAAATAAAAATTATTTAACTGAGATTTCAGAGCCAAAAAATCTTTCCTGCAATTTAGCATTGCACTGCAATGGGTAAGCACACCATTAAAATTTTGGGGACACGTATGAGTTTCACTTTCAATTGCAGAGCTTTTCAGATCACAAATCCATCTCCAGTGCAACAGGACCAAACAGTGCCTGGTAAGGGCTCTCAGGCAGGATCTCAGTGCTGTGCTCCCTCCTGGGTACTGCCGTCATAAGATCTGGCATGTAGGCTGCCTTCCTGGCTGGGGTGCAGGAAGGATGGATTGTAACAAGGGGAAGATGTACCAAACTTTACCTGTCCTTCAGCCAGTTTTGTGAGTAAAGAAATCAAAGAAGGACTGATTAGTGACTGAGTCAAAGGAGAGAATCCCTAAACCAGATTTCTGGCTGTACAAATGGCTTTTTGTAAAAAGAAAAAAAAAAAAATAGCCTTTTTGCTTTGTTTCTCCCCATCATTCATTTTCAATACTGGAAAGGGTGAACACTGAAATAGGGCTGTGCTTAGGTACTGGGAGGTCAGATTTCACTTACAGTTTTCTGACAATGTTTTACAGCCAGACATGCATACCCTATGCCCATTTGCCAAACCTCACAGGTACAATCAGCTCTGAACCAAATGTTGTATGCTTGAAGCTTTGCATGTCATGCTCAGGTAAATAATCTCTGCAGGGAAAGGTGTTGAGAGGCACCACTGTGCTGCACTATTCAGTTTCAGATAGTTCAAAACATCAGCAGAATAACCTCTCCAATCTGCCTGCAGAACAAGAGTTGAAGGCCAGGTCTCTGTAGTCAGACTCTATGGTTATTTAGGTATGGGAGGTTGGTGGTGGCTACAAACACAAGCCCTCATTCTTGGTTCTTTTCCCTTAGGGCTGACCCAAGGCTTGCTGGAGTTGATAGAAATATTTTCACCAATGTGCATGAACTCTGGCTTAGGTCTTTCTATATACACAGAGGCATGACTCATTCTGGAAAGGTCAAAATCACACCCATATACCCCATCTTTCTTAACAGCTTGCTGCATTGATCTGATGCATTAAAAGGCTGTACACAGAAACCTCTTGCACTTATGACAGCAGTCTGTAAGTTTATCAAAGTTCCCAGCAGTGACATGGAGATGGAGTAGATGATTGAAGCAGGATTTACCAGCCTTGATTTCACTTGTCCATTTGTAGCTGTGAACTAAACTGTTAATAGCCAGAGGCCCGGTAACTCGGCAGGTCTGAAAGAAGCAGGTGTAGGTAAGCCTGCATGGGCAGACCACAGATTTGACATCTAAGTTTTGATCAGATCTGAACAAGAATTTTAATGAATCAGCACAGGTATTTACCATCGTTGGACAGTTATACCAAACATGCTTGGGGCTGGTTAGTATCAAATAGGTACCTTCTAGAGAAAAATAAGGAAGAGAGAGAGAGGGGGGAACAAGAGAGGCACCAATCCTTCTTCTGAATCTCTAACAAATTAAAGCTCAAACTTCATTAAAGAATAAACCTCTGTTAAAATGTCTTCTTCAAGATAAGATACATGTAACTGAAGTACAAGATCATTTGTATTAATTACATTGAAACTACCTAATCCTGATACAGCTCACACAGAAGATATTAACAATATGGTTTTGCTATCAAAGAAAACTATGTTTTATACCATAGCTAATAATGAGAAACAGTATTACTAGTACTATTATTAGCGGATGTTATTTCCGTGTCTGTACCTGTGAAATATTAATTCTTGAGCTTCTGGCAAAATGGTAGTTTGGTGAAAAACTGGGGTTAATTTGCTGAGCAGGTTCTTTAATCATCTTTTTGTAAAATCTTTTTTGCTTTTTCTTTCTTTTTGACTTCAACATAAATAGTTCTTGTAGAATCTGCCCCTGAGAAGAGCACTGTATTGCTGACAGCAACACTGATGAAAGGATCAAATATTTTTATCTTCATTGTATATTTTTTACTTTATTCCTCCACTTTAATGCTGACAGCACAAAGCAACACAGCAGTCTTATTTTCCTAAACATTTTGCAAACATAAAACAAATCCCTCACACAATAATTTAACAGCCTTGACTTATATCTTACTTATCAACCTTATGAATTTATGATATGAAAGGTCTGCAACAGCCCAGTCCACCTCCAGTTAAAATTGGCAGTGAAATGCCTTTTAGCAAATGGGGCTCTGAATTTCTGGCGAGGCACTGGGATGCTTCCTGTCCCTTTGGCTGCTCTGTGGAGCATCGAAGCATTTTGCAGGAATACTCCGGTGGACATAATGAGGAATAAAGAAAAGGCAAGTCCAATAAAGGTTAAAGCTGAACATTTCCCCTATAATCTGAGGAGGGAACTACCTCAAGATGACCTCCTTCTGCATAGCCCAAGGTCCAGCCTCCTCCTTAGACTCTGCCCCTGTTTCCATTCGTAAGAGGTATTTCCTATACATTCACCTCCTTCGTGCAGAGCATAGTCCATAAGAAGGGAGACGCAAAGCTCCTGGAATGTGACGGTTTAGAGCAGTTTTTCTGGTAATGGCCATGGATCCTGTGTCTTGAAATGTGTACTATGGACCTGACATACAAAAGGGCTGGGTCACTCTGTGCTCCTCAGTTTGTGGTGAAGTACAGAGCAGAAACCCAGGAGAAGTTAGATACAGCCAAGTTTAACTTATATAGGGCAAAACAATGAGGATGACATGAGCAATTTTCTGAATATCCAGAATGGAGACACTGTGGTTTGCACATTCAGAGTTAACTGGCAGTGTGTGGCTAACATAGTTTGGAATAAATGGGCAATGTAAAATATACATGATCTGTTGGTTTCTCTGTACAGCAATTTCTTTGATGTTTGATGTAGTGTCTATTTATAAAATTTGTGCTTGCAGGCGGGACGACGTGTGATTCCTTCCCCCTCCCTCTCCCCCCCCCCCCCAGCATTTCAAGTATTTTGTTTCCTCATTAGATTTTCTTTAAACTTAGGAGAAATACAAGAAGAAAACCCTAGCCCTCCTGGGCCAGTTACAAAGATCCTTTGGGCATGTTTTTATGCTGCAGGTTGATCATACAACTACAGTTTCTCTTCTGAATAAAATGTTTAGACTGTGTAACAAAGGAGATAAGAGACAATACTTTGAATGTCAATGTCCCTGGACAGAAGAGATCTTTGAACCCTATGCATTGGACTGCCCTATATGATGATGTCAAGTGCCAATATAAAATGTGTCTGTTATATGTCTATATTGCTATAGGTCTCACCAGTGTCAGATGAGAAAAAAATGATGAGTGGCAGAGGAATTGTTCTGTGTAATAGTTAATAAGGAAAAAAAAAAAAGAAAAGAATTAATTAAACTACCAACCAAGATTTATCATTATTTTGAAGGAGAAAGCACAACAGGAGAGTCAGGAAGAAAGAAGAATCACGAAGAACTGAACTGGGAAAATATCTTTGCAGAAATTAATAAAAAATAAATAAAAGGGTTTTGATTATGTCAAGGTGTGCTTAGAAAATAGTAACAACAGCACAAGGGGAAAAAATAGTTTTAAACAGCAACATCATAGCAAGATACACACTTAAGAATACTTGGAGCTTGAACATATAGCTCTTCTGGGAAATTACACACAGGCGTTACTGCCAATAATGCCCTCTTCTGGTGATGCTATAGCAACTAAGTTGGCGTGTCAGTCATCTCAGGACCCTGCGTTTTCAATGTGCAGGGTGAATTCACTGTAGTCAGGGGGAGAGTTTTATCTGAGTTAAATGTTACCCCCCCTCCCCCTTTTCTTCTCCCCTCAGTTCCAAAGACTAGCTGTAGGTAAATAATTTTAATAAAGTAAGAGATACCACAGTACAGTTTTCTTTTCTTTCTTTTTTTTTTTTTTTTCCTTACCCCAAATAGTGCTCTCTATGTCATATGTATATTTATGATAGCTCAAAGACATGGGTGTGTGGATCTACTTAAAAATGTGAAAGGGTTTAGCAGCCTGCTGCTTCCCTGTGAGTCTCTTGTTGCCAACTCTTGGCAGCTCTGCTGTCACTGAGCCAAATGTTTAGTCTTCAGCTGAACTACTGCCAGTGAGCTGCACTGCATTCTGGGACCATAGAGCCTCGAGGTACTGTGTTAAACTATCTCACATAAGGATGTGCAGTGAGCTGGACTTCATAGTCAATCACCCAAAAGAAAAGTGAAGGAGAAAACCCACTTTTGCCTGGTGAGCCTCAACAGTGTCTAAGACACAATGACCAATTCCTTCAGGATTTTGCATCAGGGAAAGTAAATAGTTTCTTGAGGTGGATCAACCCGTACATTTGTTTAATGTGCCTATGCGGCAATGACACTAGTTATATTTAGCAAGTTTAGTTTAAATCTGTCTGCTCTGAATATGGAATTAAAAAAAGAAATATTAAAAACATGTCTTTTTGCAACGAGAGTCTGGCCTCCAAGCCAATGGCTTGTGCTAAATAAATATATTTTGACTTAACTCCCAATAGTCCTTAGCACATATAGGGCAGTTTGGTCTAGAGTAAAAAAGAAAAACAAAACAAAAAAACAGATAAATTTGGTACGTGTGCATTCCAGCCAGCACTGGGAAAGCTGCATTGATAGAAACATGCTTAGCACAGTTGCATTGCTTAATAAATTCAGGTATAATGTGGAGATAGATGGAGTTATAGGCTAAGCTGGCCTGTAGGCTTTGATCAGTGCTCCAACTCACTTAGGGCTTAGAGTGGACTGGAAGAATTGCCAGGTCTCATGAGTCAATGATGGATTTCCAGCAGATCAGAATTAAATTCTCCTTTTAGCTGTTCTCCCTGCACTCCTTTCTGCAAGGGAAATTGCTCCTACTGACGGCAAAGCTGTGTGTGTATTCCTGTTATTTTCTTTCTCTGTTCTATTTCTCCACTGTCCCATTTCTATCTTTTGTTTCCCTGCTCTTCTCACCTTCACACTGTTTTATTTCCTTTGCATCCCGTCTTTCATTTTTGCTCCTCTCCTAAAATTTTTTGCCTTGATTACTTGGATTTCACATCAACCTTTTTTTCTTAACTTTTACTATCCTTCCTTTACGACAGCTTCCCTTCACTGTCATAATGTTCTACCTGGGAGAATGCATGAGACACCTCTAATGTTAGTCCAGGGACTCAACAAACTGATTCTGCTGCACTTTATTTCTGGAAATATTCTCTTTGTATGTTTCTGAAACCAGCACAATGGTGAAATAATAACTAGGTGCTTCTGACTGAACTGTTTCTCCAACTTTTAACATTGGGTATTTAAGAATAAAACTACAGAAAACGATTGTTGGCTTCATATCAAATACTTGTCTGCATTCATTCATAATGCTAAGTACAGATTAGACACACAGCAGTAAAGGGGAAAAGAGAGAGATAAAAAATAAACATTTACACTAATGATCACTCAGTTTTTGTAAAATTGCATTTAAAGAAATAGAAGCAGTCACAAGTGTGCAACACACCTGAACTCCACCTCTTTGATCTTTCCTCTGGGGTCCTTTTTGTTGCAGTGGGCCAGCTCTGGGAAGGAGGCAGGACTCAAAAGCCGCTTGGCATCCAGCCCAGTCTTTGTGGGCCACTGGAGAGATGGATAGCTAGGTGCAGAAGTGCCCTGAGGCAGGTGTTAAAATGTTGTTCTTAGTTCCTTGGTGGTAATCATTGCAAAACAATCCTGTCTGCTCTATTCGTATCAACAAGCTGCTTTCCCTGGCTCGTTGCTAAGAGACAGGACTGTTGCTTACAAGTTGCTTAGTGCCTTAGACTTTCATAATTTATAATTTATTATCTTAGCATAAAAATTTGTGGTTTTTTTTTTTTTTTTTTAATTTTGTTTTTCCACCAACACAATAATTGTCACGTAAAACAAAGGTCATGTATCTACCAGAATAGCAGTTGCTCTTATAATATACTTCGCTTTTGTATGGTTTAGGATTCTGTGAGAAGAAAATGCTATTATAAACTGAAGATGAATATCATTTTTGTCCATTAACTTCTTGCATTATATGACTAGTTAGGTCAATGGATTCCCTCAAGATTTCTTCACTATTGAAAACACGTTTCTGTCCAGCCAAGAAGGAAATGAATTGAAATTATTTCAATTATCACATGAAAGACGTCGGCTCTTCTTGCTCTACACTTCAGCACCTAATAGTTCAACTCATCAATCCTACTTTCATGAAGTTCAGTGATAGAGATGTTTAACCAATGCCAGAAATTACTCTTGTGCATTAATCTAGCTTTGTGAATATACAAACCTTACCTTGCTAAAGTGTTTTGTACTTAACACTAGTTAAATCAGCTCAGTGAAGAGTAATGGCAAAGTGGAAATGAGAATAATTTGCAGACTTGTTAAATTGCAAAATAACTTTGTTACAGTTCACCAATCTAAAGAAAAAAATGAAAGAAAAAAAAGGAAAATGAAGAATTTATTATTATTATACACCCTCTTGGAAATTAAGAATACTGACCTCGGGTTAGGATTTACTTGACTGTTTAACAGAAGAGCTGTACATACAGCTGGTGTTGTGGTATTAAACTAGAGCATATTTAAGAGCTTTACCAATACACAACCATCAGCTACATTGCCACTGCAAATGCTTTAAAAAAATGGAAGCAAAGTTATTTTTCCACCCTGATTTCAGTGAGCTGTTTAAGCCAGTTAGAACCGAGAACAGCATCTTACACAGCTGTAGAAATGGTTATGGAAATGTCCTGATGCAAATAGTGCTTCCCCTGCAAGGCTT
This sequence comes from Loriculus beryllinus, assembly GCA_039877255.1. Lineage (NCBI taxonomy): Eukaryota > Metazoa > Chordata > Aves > Psittaciformes > Psittacidae > Loriculus > Loriculus beryllinus. The sequence continues at coordinate 31,085 of JBCJKH010079324.1, forward strand.
GTGAGGGAGTGTCTACCCAGGAAAATCAAGGCATGCTTTCCACCATAGCTGACCTTTTCCATTCAGCAGCACCACTGAGGTTATGCTTGCAAGCACAGGGCAACATAGCAAGGGTTAATGCATGTATCAGCACACCTTGCTGTCCTAGTTGGCTAATGCAAGCAAAATGTAAGCAAAAAAACATCTCCTATGGTAACACATTTTGTGTTGGATATGTATTCTTGAATGCTTCAGTAGCTTAATTCCCTATTCGCTATGTAATAAGCATGCCAGCCAAGTGTATTTTAGTCAGTCTAAATGTATTCAGGAGTTGGTCCTCTTTCCTCTTACAATTTAAGGTAACTCATGGGGTGGCCATGCTGATCAATGCATGAGATCCCTCTCAAAAGCTCATCCAATCTATAGTCAGAAATTTTCCATGACTTCCAGAAGCCATAAGAAATATGGTTTTTCTTAATCGTGTCATGAAAGTTACTACCTTCAGTTTTAAAAGACAATAAAACTGCAGCTTAAATAAATGGGATGCCAAGAACTTCATGTATATTCTTGCAAATACCTGAAACCCTGCTCACTGAATCTGATGTAAGTTTCTCTCCCTCACATAGTTAAGAAAAATGAAATCCAAAACAACAACAAAAACCTTAGTGGGTGGCTATTCTGTTATATGTGGAATTTGAGTGACATGGAGTTAATCTGAACATTCTGAGTGAAGAGGACATCATCCTCTTATTTTCTTGTTTGTTAATATCTTTAGCAATAGTATGTCATTTCCTGTAAAACTGGGGCACTTTATAACCATGCTGGTGTAATGTCATGCTACATGCCTCCTTTATACAAGTTCATGTTAAGAAATTATCACTGCTGCACCCATTCACTCAAACATCAGAAGAGTTGAAAAGGGAGGAGGAATTTAATTTATTCATTAACTTTCCAAGCAGGGCAATCCTGCTGACTCTATACATGTGTCACAGCACTCTACAGAACCACCTGGAGGATACTGAGTCCAATGAAAGGGTGGACTCACATTCCTACAACCTAGAGAAAAACTCTGACCAAAAAGCTCCCTTTGAAACCAATATATATTTAGAATCATGGAATAGTTAGGGTTGGAAAGGACCTTAAAATCATCATGTTCCAACCCCCCTGCCATAAGCAGGGACACCTCACACTAAACCATGCCACCCAAGGCTCTGTCCAGCCTGGCCTTGA
>JBCJKH010079329.1:0-41614 GCA_039877255.1 Loriculus beryllinus
GAGTGTTCATGTAGAAGCTGATGCATGTTTGCAGTGGGAAAATAGAAAACTACAACAATAGTTTTCTGTAGGGGTGGCTGGGTGTGAAGTATAATCTAAGATACACACATGCAACACCATTGTGAGCATTAACTTTTTTTCATCCTTCCCAAAATTCTTAGAAGTAACTTGTAAGATTACAAGTTTTGGACAAACATACTCCAAGTGGTTCAGCCTATAAGCGGGCTTTTGTGTTTTGTAAGGGGTTTTTGGGGGGATGGTACGTATTTGTTGGTTGGTCTGGTTTGGTTTTTTCCCCTGAAAAAAAATGCTTGATATTCATTGTTTCATGATTCTGTTGGCCATAAAGTTGCACTCTTCCACTGCGACTGAATGAGACAAAAGAGAAAAGGAAGATATACAATAGCATACTAATTAAGCCAGCTCTATAGGATTATCTCAAATGAAACCAAATATCAGTTTCATTATTCATCATTAATAATGGTATGCAGTGTTTGAGTTTACAATATGTGTGTGAACTTAAACTCATAAGCACTGACTCATGTATACAGAAATCCACAAACTGAAGATACACAAACCCAATTAATTTTTGCGACAGTACACACAATATGTGTAAGAGTTAAACTGCTAAGTAGAAACAAGAGTGCTACTGAATGTGGAGAAACAAGAACCTCCTCATACTGAAGAGCATCTGAAAGAACACATAACTGAAAACCATACTATACTGATTCAGAGAAAGTCAGTTTGATTGGGTGCTTAAACATCAATTATAGAATCGTAGAATAGAATCACAGAATAGTTAGGGTTGGAAAGTACCTTAAGATCAACTAGTTCCAACCCCCCTGCCATAAGCAGGGACACCCCACACTAAACCATGCCACCCAAGGCTTCATCCAACTTGTATTTTATTCCAATTGTATTTTAAAGTCTTCCCCATGTCCACTAAATGTTGTACAAGCACCTGTATGGTCAATCACCTTACTAAGCCAAGAAGTCAGTCAAATATAGCTATTATTTTCCATGAAGATTCACTGAATATTTTTTTTATTTATTTTTGCAAGTGAATTTGCATCTCCAAGTTTCACCATGAAGCCTTAAAATAAACAAAAAATTAGAAAAATAAATCATATCAATTATACTGATTTTCTTTGCATGTTTATATAATGCCACAGAGGTTTCTTGATTTGAACACAAAGCCCTTCAACCCAGTCATGCTTCGAACTGAGGAAACATGCTTTTTTCTGAACATCCATTTACAAAAAATTCAATTAGCATGGTATGTTTATATGTTGGAGAAATCAGGAAATGAGTTTGGGTTTGCATATCCTCTTATTCAATATACATTCATTTAGAAAAGGGGAGGAAAGGTGATTTCTGAGGAGTTTGAAAGTACTGAGAGAAAAGTAATTTCAGCACAGCTTTAAGACTACACTATGTTATCCAAGGGAACGAGATGACTTCAACACTTTCCTCTGGTTGTTTCTAATGGTTGTTTTAATTTGTTTTGTCTGCCATGACCTTTCATGTTTATTAGGAGAAGTCTTTGTTGTTCTTTTGTTTCCCATCTCACACAAGCGAGTGAATTTCTGAGAAGGACCAAATCCTTTGTAACGAGCTGCTCAGTGGCACCATCAGCAAATGAAGGGGTAATATCCCTAAAACACCAAGCTGAAAATTTCACTAAACTCACAAAACTATACAAAGTACAGTGGAAGGCAGCGCAGTAGGATCCCAAAGAAATCCAATAAATGAAAATGCACTTTCTGAAATTTGTTTAGAACAGAATACAGATCCAATGGGTTTTGATTTCAAAAGCAATTACCCTGTATTCTTTGCCTCCTAAGCTGAGCCCAGAACAGTTCAAAACCTTTCACCAACCAGACAATTTTCAGCTGACCATTTATTGCTGAGACTCATGATAAATGACAACAGGCTTGCAGACAGTTTTGTCATCCAGAGCAAAAATTATTAGCAAACACATCTGTGCAATAGTTCTAATGCAAGTATTACCCAGCCCTCTTCAACTGAAGTGCCTATTGGCAATTCTGTGAGTATTTCTCCACAATCTTTTTATACACAGCCTAAGGACTCCAACAAACTCTCTCTTCCCCTTCAAAGGCTTGTTAAGTATGTGATGAATAAATCTGTCACTTCCAATTCTATACTTACTTTCTGCTTTGATTGCTGCAGGATCTTGTATCCATGGCAACTTTTCACCACTCAGAATCAATTAAAGAAGTGATCAGTTTATCTAAATAGCCATGCTGATGGAGGCGACTGTTTTTTCTGAACTAGCAACCCTGACAGGTACTGTAAGTCTCCTTGATCAGTTAGTTTTCCAACACAGCAAGCAATGAAGTCTCAAAGAACACATTGTGGTCAGCAGAAAGCTCAGTTCATACCTCCTCTCTAGAACAGGTCTCCAATTAAATAACCCTGCAAATCAGTATCTACATTTCTGATTAATATGTCCTGCTCTTTTTCTTAGCAGATCACCGTAACACATAGACCTTACTGAAGGTCTGGGTTGCATTTGTCTTTAAATATATTTTTTATTGGCTTTGGAGTTTTGAACAATCACATTCATTTATTAAAAGATGAAACCATCAAAAGTTTTCACTGAGGCACAGATGAATGTTTAAATTAATTACACAGCATGGAGGCCAAATGAAATAGACATATGCCAAAAACACTGCCGCAGGTAGAGGAATGTGAAGCAGAGCAACATTTGCAAAGGACAAACCACTTCAAAAAGTGTTTCAAGTTCTACAGAACATCTTTATTCTGCACATTTGTCAAACCGTAACGAGTCCTTAACTCATGCATTGTATGTGAAGGCTCCTGGGACCAAACATTAAAGACCTTAAGCATAGCTTGGAATTTATAGTGATTAATGCGGCAACGCATCTTGTAAATTCTGCAAAGGCATACGTTCAAAAAAACAAGGAAATGCTTGAGGGGATGGAATTAATTCTTAATGCTTAAACACAATAAATAGGCCCAAAACAGCTTAGTGGGCTTTACATGGCAGTATATTTAGATGTGAAAATGCCACCCTGAGAAACACTGCAACTTCAAAATAAAATATTGTAAACTAAAGCACAGAAAACGACTTCAAACATAATTAATGTTATCTTGATTGAAGACAGAACATTAAACTGTGATCAATATTAATTATATTGATATTAGCTGGAAACAAACAGGATGCAAACTGTTTTAGTAACATAAGAATTTTGTGCAGATTTCCTAAGTTAAAGCTCAGGATTCCAGGGGCAAGATCATTCATGTTGCAGTGAGTCTTGCCAACTTTACCCAGGGAACAACTTGGAGCAAGCACAAGCATGAAGTAGGTGCAACTGCAACAGGATGCATGACACTAAGCCACCTTAATTCAGGTGATTTGACAGCCAAACAAAAGGTTATCAGTCCAGTCTGATCACCTCAGTTGTATGACATTATTCTGTGCTCCTAAGCTTAGTGGTATTTATAATGTATATATGATGAATGTTGAGAGATCATTTAGGCTGGTTAAGCTGCAAATTGAAATCCTACTTTGCGGCTGAAGAATAGAGAAGTTTTTCGTTTTGTTTCACTTACACGGAGGCCTTTCTTGGATGATACCACATACAGCACTTCTACAGCCATGTTATAAGCATCAAGCTATTAAGATTATGCTGAAAATACAAAATCCCTGCTACTGGAAACTGTGTTGTGAAGGTTTGAGTCCTGTCCCTGAATTGACAGGAGATGAGAAAAAGAGGATAGAACAAAAAAAGCCCACAAAAAAACAAATAACGAATTCAGAGAATGTCAGGTGAAGAACAAACGCTGAAATGGTCTGGCTGCCCTTTCTTGTTCCACGTCTCCCATGGGAGGAGACACAGCCTGGAGAAATCAGATTCTCTACCTCTACACTGCGCACTGTGAGGGTCCCATATAAGCATAATATGAAGTTGGTTATTTATAACGTGAAAAGAGATAATAGATTTTTGTGAATGACACCATGTTATTGGTTCTGGTATAACTGTCTTTCCCTGATTGGATAAGCAGGAGGAATGAAGAACAGCATTGCAACCATGGTGTTGACAAGTCATCACAGGGGGCCTGGGGTCTGTATTTGCTGGCTTCAGACCTCCATATCTGAGCTGGTTGCCTGGAAGCCATAGGGAGAAATAGCAGGACTGTTCTGACATTTTTCAACCCCATCTACAACCAGGAACCACCAAGGATATTTCTCCCTATGGACTATAAATTAGTTTAAACCAGGAACTGTTCTACTTCAAAGCCGGAGTTGAAGACAGTATATTAAGTTCAAGCTCATTTCATAAGGCACAGTGAGCATGAATGTGTGGTAGACATACAAAAGTCTTAGGAATAACACCACAGACTCAAGTTACATCTTCTGGTGGTGCAGTTGCTGACAGTGACCTGTGACTCATGTGAGGAGTGGCAGTTCTCCCCTCCGCTGGCTGCACCGACCTACCAGACTGTGCAAGTCTGTGGTGTACAGCACCAGCCATTCACATACAGGACAGGGAATGAAGATTCTGCCAGGCTCAATGTCTCCTTTGAGACATCTCTGGACAGCAGGACTAACACAACTCAAGGCAAGTTACCTTGGATTGACTCATGACACTCTCACTGTAAGAACACTGAGCTATAAACAGTGACTGCAAAGAAGGCTTACTCATGGGTCCTGCTCCTTTGCATTCTTTGCCATTACTAGTGTCCCCAGGACTGTCAACATGAGTTTGGGCTGTCTCTCCTGCTCAGGTAAGATCTGTGTTTTGATGATATACCTCAAAATTTAAAGGTTCTGAAGCCCTTTGAGTAGAGAAAGCTATCAGAACCTAAAAAAAAAAAAACCACACCCACAAAACACTTCCCACATTTCTTTGCTGTTTTACCCAAACTGCTGGTTTCGGTGAGATTTCATGACAATATATGGATGTTAACCTCCTAAAAATCTCCATAGCTCTATTTTTTCTTGCCCAAGTCAGTCAAAGCTCTAAAGGTTCATTCAGGACACCACACGTTTCAAAAGCCACGTGCTACACTTAGGCTGCAAGAACTGCCAGTGAAGAATTTGCAAGGAAGTAAAGCACCTGAGTGACAATTAATTACCTTTATTTTTGCCTCACAGTGCTACACCCTCTTAAACCCTTTTTTCATTTTATCACTGCTATAGTGTATTGTTCTTTTTATTAAAAGACCGCATTGGTCAGCGGAAGCAAGTTATTTTCTTTGCCTGTAACTTAAGTGTCTGTGTTGTCAACTGCTACCTTTTGGTATTTTTCCCCCAAAACACAGAGACCATACATTCAACCATTTATACCACAAGCTGAAAAACACAGTCTTGACTGAGCAGAAATAGCTATTGAGAAAAAAAAAAAACCAAACCAAACCAACCAACAAACTTGGGAACCACAAAGAAGTAGAAATTAATCTGTTAAGACTTAAAAACTGTTCATAGCACAAGACACACTAATATATATAGGTACCCATACTTCTCAGTTATGTTTTCCAAACTGAAAAAAATACAGGAATGAGGATGGCAAGAGTTCTAAGCAACCAATCTCCATCTCCCTCTCTTTTGCTTTTATTTGATTTTGTCTTGTTTGTTTTTCAACAGACTTCTATTTGACTGTCTGAACTTGAAGCACTATTGTCACATCAGTTGACATAAGGGCAGGACAAAATTACAATGCTTCAGCAATTAATATATTTTAGTCCAGTGTGTGAAAGATTATCCACATTTTACAAATCAAAGACTCTACACAAAAGAAAAAAATAGCAGGAGTATGATACTAAGCACATTAACACAAAATCAGACTTCAGGAAAATGAAAATACTGATGCCTACTTATGCCTCCTGTGATGTTTGCTACTTAATTTTGTTCTGATAATTAAAAATTAGTATTTTAATTGTTAATTTACACTCTCCAACACTTCAGGTTTACTCCACACCTACTGTTTTGCACTAAATATACCCAAACAAGCATGAACCCATTTTTTACACATTGCTGGGGAAACAACTTTCTTTGCCAACAGAGGTTTGTCAGTGTGGATGTACACTCTTCTCCCAATCATTTGGCATTGGTCCCCTCTCTGCTTTGATGTTTTTAGACATAAGTGAACTAGATCCACCTAATTTAAGCATTTGGCACTGGCATGCCTGTTTGGAGAACAGCTGTCCTAGGCTCCCTTCACAGTCAACACAGAAATCCTTCTGAAGACAGCAGGCCCTGGGAAAACACTTTAGGTTAACTGAACTCTTAATCTCAGTAATGTAATTATACAGTGAGCTGGGATTAAGCTGAATATTTTTTAAGAACATGCTTGTCCTTTAGTCACTCTACCTGTATTGTGTGCAACAGTGATGTTATGTTCCCACTCATAAAGAGATGGCTGAATTTGTTCCCAGCTTCTACTGAACTTTGCCCACAAAAAAGGAAATAAAAAATAAAAAAAAGCCAAACCCAAACTCTTGTCCCTCAACTGCATAAAAACTTGGAACGCACGTCAGGCACATCTGAGTTTAAAATAAAAATATTCCAATAGCTCCATATGAACCTTTTCACACATTTGCTGTTTTATCCTAACTTTAATATTACTAAAGTTTAGCCAAGCTTCTTCCTCATGACACAAGACAGAACTGTGAAAAAGGAGACCTAATTCTAGTTCAGTTTCCTATGTAATGCTATTTATTCTGGTCAATACAACCTAAGGAGTCTTCAGCGCTATTGAATCAGTTTGCTACACGCAGCTGTTCAGAGATCCTGGATGTGCATCACGGAGCTAAAATTTAAAGCTGACATAATCAGAGCTTCAGGTCTCAACCCTGCAGTTCTGGGACTCCAGAAACCCAATAAAATGTGTGGAAACCTTTAACTACCAGAAATCCAGAACGCAATTCTTCCTTGGTTCAGTATGATAACCTGACAAACTGCCGCACAGATGAGCAGGTAATAAAAACATCGTCAGTAACATTCTCTGCAAAGCATTCTACTTTTGACAAATCACCATTTTTCATAGAAATAAAAACAACTGGCTAAGTTACTCAGGAAAAGGCCTACCCAGAATAAGGCATAAAAAGTTTCCCTACTACATACCAGCATCCTTTAATTAGTTTATTTAATATGACTGGAGGAGATGATAACAGAGGTAACAAATTGCTTTTCCCTGACTCTCCTCTTTGCTCCTGGTTCAGTAAGACAACAGAACCAAGGCAGAACCTGAATATTTCTCTCAACCTAACGACACAATGGTTAATCCACAGAATCCAGTACTGATACAGGAAGTATATTCAGCAATTTGAAATGTCCTCAGAACACCAAAAATAAAGGGAAACAGGCAAGATTTCTCAGTGTCTGTGTTTGGAAAAGTTAAAAAAAAAAAAAAAAGAAGAAAAAGTGGTCCAGTTAGCGTATGGGTGGCACAGAGAGAAGTTGTGTTTAAAGACTGAGAACAAAAGCAGCTCTGCTAAATCCAAACATTTTCCATATTCCAAGGATATTAAGAGGAAGAAAAAGAATGAATGGCAGGAAAGAAGCAAGAGGAAAGAATGAGCCACAAGAATCATTTGAGTTTATGGGGCAATAGAATATATTACTTGAAGGTGGAAAAAAATTACTTTACTTTGCTTATGTTACTCCAAATTTAGGTCCTTTTCATATTAGCCACAGCCTTCACAGCAAAAAAGCCTTCAACTGTTTAATAGCCTAGGTGTAAATTAGCTTAGTAATGAAAAAGAACAAAGCCTTTGAGTAACTTGGCTTCCCACCCCTCACTACTATTCATTAATGAAACTATGCCTCCACCTGGCAAATGGACACAATAGTAAATTCATAATGCAATGAAAACAATCTGCACATCTAACATACTGCAAAGTTTTGGCACATGCTATTGGCTTCAGTAAGCAAAGGATTTTCAGTAAATGAAAGCCTTTACACATGGAATTTGTTGCAAACTCACATAAACATTGTACCTACTTGATGAGTTCAGATGAAACGTGTGGTTTAATACTTAGAAAGCTCAATCTGGTTTAGTACTTAGAAAAATTACACATATCTATGCCTGTTTTTTTGAGCTAGAGTTTAAAAGCTAGTGTAATGATATTGGGAGGAGAAAAACAGTATTAAGAGAAGGCACAGATCATTTTACAGGCTGCTCAAAACCAAATCTGGCCCAACAGGTTGGGACTGTGTTGGTATAACATGAGCTGCAAATATTCAGTTTTATTGAAAGTAATTGAAGAAGACAGTCCACACAATTATCTTGACTAAACTTTTGTGCTGTTGTTGTGAGCTGAAAACCATGGTTTATGGAAGGCTTCATATTCATAAATTTGTTCTCAGGCAGAATTACTTTTATAAGACACTTTGAACAAACAGTAAAATCCTTGGTGATCGAGAGAAAATGATCCTTCCCGACCCTTGCAATTTTATTTAACAAAACACTTTAGAGCTGGATTTAAGATGGGTAAGAGGAAGGAGAAACATTCCTCTTCATGCTTCACACATACAGTGGCTTTTTCTCATTTCATCTCAAGGACCTCTACCTCCACTTTCTGCACTGGGCAACTGAAACTTCTCCAGATACATAAAAGAACAGATTCAGAGCCATGTGACCCTGGCCCGTGACACTGGCTCATGGCCCTGCACAGCACTAGCTGCTTTTGGTTAACAAATTCAATGTACTAAATTTGAACTTGCAAGGGTCTGGGGACAACTGCAAAGCCATCCTGCAAGACAGGCAAGAACACGTCCAACCAGTTATTAGAGTAGTCCTGATGAGCTCTAATTAGGATTATTGGCAGCTATAACCCACTAGTTAAATGCAAGTCTTTTCCTGTTTATGCTGCTCACAGCCCTGTGACCACAAAGACTTCAATAATTTACACCCATTTGGTGGTAAATTGAACCCAGAAATTACAGGACTGGAAGAAGTTTAATTCTCAGCATTCATTCTTTCCTCACTCCTAGTGATACTAGAGAGAATACTACAAAACATATTTACTCCCAAGTTAGTAACAACACAGTATTCATATATTTGGAGATTTCTGAGTCCCAAATAATCAGAAGAAGCAAGGGAATAACATCACACTAACATGACTTCTTTTAGACATCCTTTAGATTTTTCTTCACCCATATTTCAAAAATCCAGGAGTCATTTTTCACAACTTAACCATTTGCCATGCTTCTGTGACTGCTAACACTGACACAATAGGGAAATTCTGTCAATCTCTTATTACAGTACAAAATTATTTGGTTATTAATCAACATCTCACAGCTTCACCTACCACTGTTCTAGTTTATTTCAATTTCTCAATCTTTTGCCTAAAATACCTTTATATATTGCTTTAATCTCACTGATTTCTTAAAAGTAACTATCAAAATGTAAAATAGATATTGTCATCCTTAAAAAGCCTCACTAGTAATGAAACTTCAAAGAAGTGTTTAAGTTATAATACCAATAAAACAGTGACCACTAAATTCTCTATAGTTTTACTGGTAGCTAAAGACCTATAGCCCTTTAAAGACTATAAGCCATAAACAAGTATAAAGTTACTTACCTCATTTTTAAGCATTATTTATTAATAATATATCTGTCTGATTAACCATATAAATATTTTCATAACTCACTGGTCCTAAAAAATAATTCAATATTAACTGCAAAGGGGTAGCTTATAACAAACCAATTCTAAAGAAGTTTGAAAAAACCATTTCCTAAAATTAAAATAACAAAAACCAAAGTTGACTCTTTTCTTCCTTCTTTTTTCTTCCCAGACTGGATAATTTTCAACAAGAAGGAGCCATCTCAAAGTATTTTACGTATGCTTGACTGATTTAAAGTTCCTACTTCCTTGAGAAAATGAGCAAATAAAGGCACAGCAGTTTATACTATAGTAACAGCAAGTCTGGACATGATCAAAGTTCACATTAGGTTAACTGGAAAAGTTATTATTTAGTAACAACATTTGACACGGAGATCACTTATGTTTAGATACCTTACAAGAGATCCCATATTAGATCCCAATATACAGAACAAGGACTGGGTTTTACTTAAATGATGCACCAGCACAAGGTCTGTATAATATTCTGCTCATGATCAATGAGAAATACATATAACTGTTCATTAAGAAAGCTGCAAACTCTCAATATACAGAAGTCCTTACTGGATTATCTTGCATTTACCCGAATTTAAATCTATCTTAAGTTTTTAGTTTGTCCTTATGGTCAGAAGTTAACACTTTCCTTTGTTTCTTGATGGAGAGGGAAGTTTCACTTCTGGCATTAGCCCTCATTTTTTGACTGAGCAAAAAAAAGCGATCAGACCATTAGCTAGTATAACAGACAGCAAATCCACAGTCATACCAATGGAGCATGTATCCTACAGCAGGATTAACAACTTTTTTAACAGCAAAGACAGTCATGTAACAAATTAAATTTGCAGTTATTCATAGAAACAAACACGGAGAAAAAAAACCAAGCAAAATCAAAACCAAAAACTATCCTTGTAAACCACACTTGCTTTACTTCTACAAGTAAAACTATTGCTGTACTCACAGTACTCTGTACCAGAGCATTTACAAGTTACTTATTTTTTCAGCAAGCTTATTGCCTGCATACATTTTCTCACATCGTTTGTCCTTGAGGTTTTTTTTTTCTTTTATGGCATCTAACAACTTCTTTTTCCCATAGGTTAGTTTAAATTAATCTTTTTCTAAAACACAAATACAAGAAGTTTTAAACAGCCACAATGCAGAAAGATCTTAGAGAAAGCCCCTCAAAATTATCAGACACATAAGCCATCATTCACAAGATAATACCTACTTACTTCCAAATAGGAAGAAAAAAGATAACTCTGGAAATATGATTTTTGTGATAGAAAGTCTCCAAATTAAAAAGCATCCACTGTGGAACAACAGTCAAATAGAAAAACAGGGATATGGGCAGATGTTTTAAATCACTACTTGTAATTACATAAAAGACTTCACATTCCACATCAGCTGGCACAAAATCACTCACTGGACAGCTGTTCAGGTTCTGCTTTCCCTTAAAGGTGAGCTACAAAGCTAAATGAAAATCAAGCCCATGTTAGATGTGTGAGCTGAATTCCCTCCTCCCCCATAACCAGACTGCTCTGCTAGCCTCATACAGGTACCAGTTGTACGCTGTCCTGGTTTTGGCTAGGATAGAGTTAATTTTCTTCCTACTACAGTGCTGTGTTTTGGATTTAGTCTGAGAATAAAGCTGATAACACACTAATGTTTTAGTTGTTGCTCAGTAGCATTTACCATAATAAAGGACTTTTCAGTCTCTTGCTCTGCCAGTGAGGAGGGGCACAGGAAGCTGTAAGGAAGTAGAGACAGGACACCTGACCCAAACTATGTGTCCATACCATAGCATGTCATGCCCAGTACATAAACTGGCAGAAAGGTGGCTGGGACAGGTCAATTGCTGCTCAGGGATGGGCTGGACATCAGTCAGCAGGTGGTGAGAAATTGTACTGTGAATTATTTGTGCTTCTGGGGTTTTATTCCTCTCTCTTTTTGTTACGACAGCTGTAAAGGCTGAACCTTATTTCAACCATTAGACTGTTCTCTCAAACCACAGGTTTTACCTTTTTTCCAATTCTTCTCTTGGTCCTACTGGGGGGGCAGGGGACTGAGAGAGGAGGCATCTGCATGGTAGTTGCAAGCTAGGGTTAAACCACAACACAGACATGCACTTCACTATCTGAATGAACATATTCCCCCATGTGTGGCAAATTAGCATACCTCTCTTCAGAAATGTAGCTAATAACTGAGGTGGGCAAGTTGTCCACAATGAGCTTCGGCTGGCTCTTAGTTCAACACCTCTTCCCATGGAGGCCCTAATAATCCAGAGAGCCTGTGATATGGGCTTTGGTAATAATGTGCCAACTCTCTATGACCCTCAGTCTCATTGAAATAACTGCTATTATATGATAATAACATCACATGAAAATTACAATATTCCATAGTATTTCAACAAACCTTGCATGCACAGACATTTTCCAGAATTTCTACGTATACTGAAAAGCATACATATCTTAATAATTTATTTCAAAAGTCTGTGGACATGTCCTCCACATTTATTTAATTATGCCTCATCTTCCTGTTGAAAAACAGGACAAAAAAGAGAAAGCTAAAAAGTTCCATACATGTTCAAAGCTTTAAAGAAATTAATTAGAGAAATATCTATCTTGCAATATTTTCTCAAGGGCTTTCCACGTCTCTAGCCATGAAAGGAAGCTATAAATGTAGAAATGGGAAATCGTAATCTGCAGCTACAGAGGCAGCAGGTCCACACTGGCACACACTCTGCTGTTTCAAGAAATGCATTTTCTCTAACAATCTATGTATAAGTTGTGCTGATTGACACTTAGATCACAAGCTTTTAATTCTATTCACCTTTGTAAATATGCATCATATCACAGATTAAAGCATGCAGCTACTCACAATCCATGCTCTGTTTATCGGTACCTTTAGTTACATTACATGTGTAAAACTGCACCAACGTAACCTGTATTGGAAACAGACTCCCCACCCTCTCAAGTACCACTTACATTTTCTCCATTTTCTTGCAAGTGCAAAGCATAATGAGTTCCTTATGGGAAGTGAAGCAAACTTAAAATGTTTAAAAATAAAGACTTTGTAATTCATTAAGAAGTAGACTGCTGTGGACTTTTTTCTTTGAGACTAATTCACACTCAAGGCCAAATTCTTCCCTTAGATCTAAATGACTGATCTCAGTTTGGACATTCTACTCTGCTTAGAAACAAAGCCATTTAGAGATTCACAGATGTACAGAACACAATAATTCAGAACCCAGATCTTGCATCTGGTCCCGAAGGAAAGGGATTATTGTCAGGAACACAGATGAATAGGAAAGGACTGCTCCCACACATCTCTGGTAGATTTTCCATATGATTCACATTCTGTGTGAGAGTGAAACAAAGACATCTGGAGAATTTTCCCCAAAGTATGAGTGCCATCCCCCAAAAAGCCATTATCCCAAATTGAGGTCAGTCCCCTTGCAAATCTCTGAATGATAATTTGGAGCCTAAACACCACATCACAGCCCATCAGCCCAGCTAAGTTTAGGTCATCAGCTATTTCAGGGTATTCTGTTAACCCTTCTCCATTTTGACCACCGCTTGCCACTTTGCATAGGAAACACCTACCCTGATAAAAGATTCAACAGAAGTGCTGGACTGCAAATCTGCAACTCTGCTTGGAAACCACTTCCTTTACTCACGCTGATACAATTGTGCTGTTTAAGAACAGAATAAATTTGAAAAAGAAGCTAAGGAGTACACTTCATACACAAACCAGATACCACATATCACTTCCGTGGGTTTTTAGTGGAAATCAACGTAGAGAAGGCAACCAGACCCAACTCTTATAAATACCCATGGCCCTACAGACAGGAACAAACAGGGTGTGTTGATACAGCCACCCAGTGGTGGACCTATTGCCAAAACATACTCATGGAACTCATGGCAGATGCTTATGTGTTCTTGGCCAAAATTAATGATTTTTACCCTCTAAACTATTCACAGCTTTGTGTTTTTACATACACATGAAACCCATCACACTTTGCAGGTACGTATCCTGAAGCCTATCTTGAATGCAATACAGAACACCACTCCCTGCTCATCTTGTAAAATAAAACTCTCAGAACTATACTGGTTAATGGACAGTACCTTTATGTTTCCCAAGTTTTAAGAGATCCATCATTCACTGGGTTGTATGGAAAGGGCATATGAAGTTACTGGCTTTGTTGTGAACATTTTGCTAGTTACTACTGGTCTTGAACAGAATAAAAAGGCAACCTTCAGCTTAACACTTATGATTAAATCCAGATAGCTGTAGAACTGAAAATTTACCCTGCTGTTCAGATCCATGTAGTTCATTGGCTGCTCTTTGGCTTTCAAGCACAGACAAAAATTCTGTGCCTTTGTTATGCTTCTATACTTTTATTTATTCTTTTTATTAATTTTTAATTTGTTATTTCTATTTCAGTACCTTCTGGTACCTCCAATTCATTCAGTCTGAAGACAGAGGTCTACTTAATTAAGTTTGTGAGAAACAGATGGAAAAAGCACACCAAAGAAAAGGCAGAGGTGTTTGAAATTATGAAAAAAACAGAAGGTGGACATCTATATAAGAAAGAAACAAGGATATAAGCATAGAAGGTGAGAAAAAGAAAACAAAACCACTTCTGACTGCAAATATACTTCACACAAACATAGCTTTTTTACATCAAAAAAAAAAAATCAGCATTAGGATACTTCATGTAAACCACTGGAATTTATTTTGCATTTGACAAATACTTTGATTTTGACTGAAATACTGTTTTGCTAAACAAAGTTTTCTCTTTAAGAAATAAGATTGTTGTGATTTCCTTCCAAAGTGGGATGAAAATCGAATTTGAAATCCCACAACAGTGTGATTAAACAGAAATTTCATCTTAAACAATTTCTGTCCTCCACAGAGCTTTGATGGCAAAAATAGTTCTTGGCTTCTAATCCAATGATGATATTATAAGATTATGCATCTGTTATCTTTCCATTATTGCATATTACAGATGGCAGAAACAGGTGAAAGGGACTGGTTCTGTGTCTATTAAAAATTATGTTTTCTAGATATATGGGCTCTTTTGCTGACAAGTTTTTACCTGACACTGAAAACAGTCAAACATGAAAAACTGTATTTGAAAAAGCGTTTACCGACACCAAGTGAGTCATGCATACATCATAATCAGACCTTCCCCAGTAAGATCACATTTAATTAATGATTCTGCAGGCCTCACTCTTCCTGAGATAACTTTATTAAAGTAAATGGATGTATTTTACCTTACATGTTTTAACCTCTAGAGAGAATACTGCCAGCGAGGCTAACCAGATAGGCAGATCAGATGAATGAAACACTTTAGGATTTAGAAAGGTATTTATCAGATAAATTCCACTAAGGATGTTGGTTTCAGATTGCTTTTATAGTCCATTTTACTGATGGTATCTGGCAAGCTTTCCAGGTATAGCAGCATGCATCAGGGGATGGTCTCATAAGCTACTATTTTAAATGGCTCACTGTAAATAACCTATTGCATATAAACAGCAACCCACATGATGGAGTCTCAAATGTTATTATTCTCACCAAAAGACAATAGTTCATTTTGCATTTATTTTATTCAAAGCTTTGAAGCAAATGAAAGTTGTTGTGACACTGTCAAAGCACTTCACACTTGGCATCTGAATGTAATTATGCTATTGAAAGTAAAGTCATATAACATCGATTACACTTGGGTTTATAACTCCAAACTGCTTTATGAAAGTAAATGAAACAAACACAAACACATCTCATATGTCTTAAGTGCCTCCAGAAGCAGAATCTTCTGGATAGGGGAATATGATGTGTATTAGTAACAGGAAGCTCCAGTCAGAGAGGTACCACTACTCACCAACAGCACTGGCTCATTGTTACCACCACCAACAAAAGCATATGGGATTTTTCATTTGTTTGTTTTCCTGCAATCATATAACCTAATTTAAAAAACAAACAAACAAAACCACACACACACACACAAAACCAAAATCTGCAAGGTCAATGAACAGAGTCAATGATAGCAGGTTGTGTATTTCAAGGAATAAGTAGAACTGTTCTTCAACAATTATTCTATGTGACCTTCTTGCATCTGGATCCTGAAAAAAAAAAAAATCTCGCCTCAATGTACAATATGCAATTCTCCTTAGAATTACAGTGTCCACCTATTAAAAAGATGGAGCAAACCTTCTTAAGCATGCAGTCCTGTCATTTACACTGACCTATGGGATTTTGACAGGGTTCCCTTGCAAGCCTGTTTAGTATAGAAAATCTTTCACGCACAGTGGAAAGAGAACCAACAAGTCATGCAAGGAGACAAAGGGTACCATCTAGAAAGAGACAAAGTCACAGTTTGAAAATAAAACCATTTTTCATATTTGAGAAGATGGGATTACATCTCCTGTTCAATTGTATCATATACAGTACAAATGCTTCCAGTCTCTCAGCCTATAAATCAGTGTTTCTTTCCAGCCTTCCATTCAAACACAGGAGGAATATGAAGACAGATATATTTGTCCTCAAACAACTTATCTTATTCATCAAGAAATAAAATAATTCCAAAGCCATAAAAAGTTTTCTTAACAAAAAAATGACAGCCAGACAAAACACACTGCCACAGCCAATGGCAATGTCTGACTGCAGAAAAAAAAAAATTAAAATAAAATAAGATGCAAAACCAGAAAATACCTCCATTTACTGCCCAGTCGTCCATCTACAAGTACAATAATATGATGGGACTAGGCAGAAAAGTACTTTTACAAACCAGAGGACGACCACCCAGGCGCTGGCTACTGGAAAAAGCTTTATGAATACAACACCTCTTAATTCACCTAAATCTTTATGGTCCTCTCCAGTGTTTTTATTATAAAGGAATTCACTCTTACTTCAAATGGCAAGGGCAAAGTAAAGTGTTAAGTTTTCCAATCCGGAAATTAAGAGAAAGTGAATGGGCAGACTAAGGTAAATCTACTTTTTTTAAAGCATAATTCAGAGCCCATTAAAGATTTCTTCCAAGCTTAATGGATTTTGGATCAGGCCCTTGGAACTTTTTCAAATTGTTGGGTAGAGAATTGTACCTCTGATCTAAGCATATTCAAGTTTTAGTTTATTTACATGTCAAGTCTTTTCCTTCATATTAGATATTAGAGGAGTCCAATAGCTAATAAGATAAAAGGTTCAAAGATTCTCCCCGTATCCCTTCCCCAAAAATAAGTATATCAATGAAAATTCTTCTGGTGCAGGGATCCTAGACACTCAAAACGAATTTATGCACTTATCAGAGAAATCACAGATGTTGTGACTCCTCTCTGATAGTTCTCTCTTTCCTTATATTCTTAGTTTTTTTCTCAATGTATTCCAAAAGCCACCTTTCTCACACGTACTGGTCCCTGTCGCTTTTATGCAGAATGTTTTTCACTTATTAGCGTTTCTTTCAGTATTTAGGTTCCTCACAGCTCCTATGGTGGAACTCACAGTAGATGGGAAGAAGATGAAAACTGAATACTGAAGCCTTTCAGTATTCAGTTTTTGAACCTAAGCCTGATTTTGCAATGAGCTCAGCACACTGAACTTTGGCTCTCAGAAGCTGAGCTCTCCCAATATAGCAAATGCTTCCCAGTGTTTCTTTATGAATGACGCCAAATAAAGGTTTTTCCTCAGTGACCCCCTGCACCTTCCTCCCGAGAAATCTTACCACTGCCAGAAAAAATGGGCTGGTGACATTCAAAGCTGTACTGATAACAAGAACATGGCAGAAGGAGCACACTCTTATCCAATTCAAGTGACAGATACCTACTCTTACACTCAACTAAAAAATAAAGCGGAGGGGAGTATGCAAAAACCAACAAACCTGTTTAAAAAAAAAAAAAAAAAGAACACACAGCATCCCCAGCGCCAGTTAAGAGTTTAGAAATTTGGCAGGAACTATCCGCTCTTTGAGTTCCAGCCAGCCCTCAGCAGAGGAGCTGTTTGTAGTCAGCCTTCATTTCTGCTTAGAACCAGTCCGTCACTCTACATCCGGTTATTTTCAGTAAGAACTTCCATGACTACAGAGTCGTGAATAGTGCGGTTTACTGAAACGACAAACACAGATTCGGAATTGCTGTTGATAAACCCCCTAACTGCATTAGCACTAAAATCCAAAACTAACCAATGATTAATTGAAGTCACATGGGAAAAATAATTGGTAATTCATTAAGCTTAATTCCACCAGTGTATCATCCGACCTAGTCGGAGGCGCTAAACTTACCAAAGAGGCGTCCGTGCCCTGGGGAAGAAAGGAGCGAACCCGCCCACTTATTTGCAAAGTAATTCTTATCCTCTGCCATGGAGAGGTTCAAATGCCGAATTCATGCTTTCGAAAGTAGGGGAGGTGAGACTGTCATGAAATTACCGCTCGCTGCCGCTATAGATAGTGGGGGAGAGCAGCCACTTTCTCACTTTGTTGTATTTCTTAGATGTAAATGAGAAATAGTGAGCACTTCTGTCAGGCGACACATGCGCTGTGGGTTCTGCGGAAGGCAACAGTAAAACGTTCCCTCTTCCAAGGGTAGAGGCATCATTAAGGGCCATCAAACCTCCTCCTCCCAGCCTAATCGCCCTCATCAGCTGCACAGCTTCTTAACAGGGTGCAGCACCTTGTTAACCCCTTCACCACGTATCTCACAGCTTCATTCCTATGACCCCCGACAGTAGTTCTAATGACAGAGTCAATTTGAGTCAAGTGGGCTCTTTATGCTGAAGGTAAGTAGTTAATTGAACAAAACTTCTTTTGGAACATGTGAAAAGCAGCACATAACAAGACCACAGCAAGCCTGCTTAAGTAGTCACAATATCTGTATCTTGTGACTGAGATCATGCAATGAAAATGTTTTTCAAGCTTCGAAGACCTTCTTTAACAAAAATATTCATAATAAGCAGCTTACAACCCAAAATACCAATGCTACATAAGAAGCATTCCCTTTCATCACTTGCAGTTGCAGGCTGTGGCACAAATGCCTTAACCTCAGCTGTGACAATTTTTTAAAGCAGTAAACATCAAACAGGTCCAAAATCAGAACCTGACCTGGATGATCCAGTAACTCCCAGTTCACTGTAAAGCCAGCTACTTTCAACAGCAAAGCAAAGGCACGAGACTCTGGATTCTCACTTGTGCCCTGCGTATTGCAGGACTCAAGACCTTGCATGATGGTTGATCATCAGCTTTTTGCCTTGAGATAGGCCATATTTACCAGTTCCTAGAGAGTTTCTGACTTAGGAAAGAAAAATACTGTTACATACAGCTGTTAGAAGGTTACTGACCCCTTGGATGAGACTACTGTTGAGGGGATTCCCTAGGTTAGTTCAAGAGAAGTCTTTATACAAGGGAATTATTTCACCTTTTTTGTAGTTCAGCTAGTATTTTTAAACTGTATTTGAACTCCATGTATTATTACAGATCAGTTTCTCATTATGCTCCATTAAATTAGTATTTCTATTTGCAAATATAACACATACAAAATTCTAACATGAAACCCAAGCAGGCCCACGCTGCTTATGTTGTAGAGTGACCCACACATTAAGTTTAGCATGGGATATAGATGTCCCACAGTTGAGTTTTCACCCATTGACTCTATTAGAGGTTCATAACCTACATTTTAGTAAATCCATTGTTGGCCATTTGTTAAAAAACTTGCTTTGTGCAAAAAATCTACTTCAAAGAGGCAGTTTGGTGGATGTGCTGATTGGCATCAATCTTGAATGCAGTAAAGCTGAAAAGACTAATACACAGTTACAGTCTGATAACCAGATCTGACACCTCTTGTCTCAAGCCTTTCAATTTAGTCTTGACTTGTTGAGGGGATGCCAGAGATAATTGTGGTAACACAGCTATAGCAGGGATGGAATTACCACAGCCACAAGTTGTAGAAACTGTAGTAAAATACTTCTAAAAAAATTCACTAAATTTTTCAACCTGCCTCCACCCAAGGCAAAAAAAAAAAAAAAAAAAAAAAAAGTAGAATTCTACATGAACACATTTTCATAAATATTCCTTCAGTTTCTTCATAATTCATCATGAAGTAGTACACTTTATTGCTAGTGAGAATCCTACAATTTTGCTAATCTTCAATTTAAGACAAGGTAATTGTACTTGAAGTAGTAGTGCAATCACATTACTAATATACTTGAATTTTCCCTTGTCATTTGTATGAGAAAAGATAACAATTAATGTACAAATAGAGCTAGTTTTGTATTTTTTAAGGTAGGGACACATGCAGGATTTATAGAGAAACATTTTTCCTTTCAGGCAATATGAAGATTAACTGACATAGGACTAGTATCACAAGATTTTAACAGAAAAAAAGGAAAAAAGTGGCCAGAAGAACAGTATTGAGCTCCAAAAGAGAAGTAAAAAACCCCAAAAGATACATAGTTGACGAGGATAAGGTTAGTAAAAAATAATTTCAGAATAACAGACTCATGTAGAAAATGTAATCAAATTGAAAATGCTGATTCTACCCTCCCACCCCCCATAGCTTCAAGAAACTTTTGAGTGGAGTTTTAACTAGGAAAAAACTCCAAACCCTAGATTTCTGGTCTTATCTACAAGTCTCTTTTTAGTATACCTTTTTATGAATCTGATTTGATTTAGAAAAGAAGTTCAGCTTCATTTTCAAATGAATCAAGAAGATGTGATCTGCTAGGAATGCACCAGCCCACAGAATAGAACTTGTTTGAGAGAAAAGGTCTGTGCTTCATGAGTCATTAACACATTCAAGCATTCTGGAAAAGATTCAACAGGAAAACAATTCAAAACCTCATAAGAGCACTGTACACACAGAGCAGAAACCAGAGATGCAGAGAATGGAAATGGTAAATTTTTTTTTTTCTCTGAATCCACAGATTTTTGACTCACATTACATTTAAACTTTATACTATGTAAGTGTTGGGCACACTTTAGTTTGATAACATTGCAATCTTTTAAGTTTCATAACAAGTCAGTATTTTCAGAACTACTTTCTATTAAATGTTCTAATCCCATATCGTAGTTCTGTGCAGTCAAAAATTAATGACCCAACCGTTACCCATCTCCTCCTACTCCCCCCACCAACCTGAAACAACAAATTAAAAAACTTCCACACATCAACTTTGTTTCATAGGCTTAGCACATGCTCTGTAAAATCAAGCAAAAAGGAAAAATACATAATTTTATTCCTTATTAAGCTTTAAGCTGTATAAAGTATGTATGATTACATATGATTGTATGATTATGATTTAGCATGCATGATTAAGTATGATTATGATTTAGCATGATGTATGGATTCTTGGATTCTCTTAACATCTTAATGTACAGCAGTATATTTCATTATACTCATATTTCTAATTAGAACAGTCAGCACAAAGACCCCATTTGCTGTGACACTGTCTCAATAATATAGAGTCTGAACTGCCTTCTTCACAAAGAAACTAGCAACAGAAAAGCAGGGTGGGTTTTCTGGGACATACTGTCATTTTACAATTTGAAGTGTTGCTTTAGTTTGTTCCCCAGGGGAGGAGGAGAAGAAAGTGATGCAAAATCACAATTTTGAACTGAAATCTTTGTTCCAATCCAAGGCATTCCACTCATATAGCCAACGCCTCATTTCTGAAACAAATGTAACTTTATCGTCAGGTAAAATAAAAGGAAGCACTAAAAAAAAAATAAAAAATAAAAAAATCAGAGTTTCCAAAAACGTGATGCTGCTCCTGTGCCTTGGCAAATAGGCAGCTGGCATTCACCTATGTTTTCAAAGATGATAGACTGTACTGTATAAATAAAGATGTTTCAATTAGTCTCGATGGTCCAGGATTAGATTAACTTCGTTCTTAATTTAAATGGTACTGTAATTGGTATCAAGAATGGAATAAAGGTCACTTCTCTAGTACAACAAAGATTTGGCATATTAGTATAACAAGAGTACTGCCCAAGAAGTCAAGTGTTTAATATAGTATTCTCAACTGCTGAGAACAGAGAAGACTTCTCTCTTGCAATCTCCATGCCACCAACATGTTGCACCCAGCCCTCCTCTTCTCTTCCTGACCTTTCTCATATTCCAAGATAAAATCTTAGGGTTTTTTATCAGGTCAACAACGCATATCCCACAAGAACAAGAAATTTCAATATTAACCTTCAGAGATTGAAACCAAGCAGTTATCCTTAATGGAAACGCCACTAGGAAAGCAAGAAAACATCACAGAAACACTGCTGTACTGGAGCAGAAAAGCCTCATTTTGCTCACACAGGAGCCGCAATCCTGGGATATCAGCAACACCTACAGCTAACTCTGAGACAGAAATGCTTTTAACAGCTGAAACTCAATACCCTGATCACCATATTCAGGTGGATGACATTCTCAGGCTGTGTGTTTCTGTTTCTATTTCTGTTAACAGGAGACCCAGAATGCTACTGAGATTTCTTCATCAACTTGCCCTGTCTCTGAAACTCATAGTAAGCTCCAAATGCACATGGCAAATCTCATTACTCTTGCCTAAACACGTGAGATGGTGCTCCCATCTAAAACGCACCCCAGACATTACACAGGGTAGCTAAATCTCAGGTATTTGCTGGAGGGCAGGTTGCTTAGCTGTTATCCAATAGTTAGACAGGTACATGATCCATAGAGTTATTTGGTCACACATAGGGCCTTCAGCCACCATATCACCCTCTATTATGCTTGGTTTGGTGAACAGCTGTGTCTGTTTGGCCAAAAGAAGATCAAAGCCACATTCCTCTTCTTTCCCATTTTAAAGAGCTATGTTTTAAACAGCCACTAGTCAAGTTATTAATAGCCTCCTTAGGAATATTAATGTTATAATACTAAAATTAATTAATATTTCCTAAAATATCATAATTACAGCATTCACATTTCACTAAGTGCTTTGATAACTGCTAGAAATGCAAGAAACAGCCCTATAAAATATCAACTCACCTTTCTTAAAACATTTGGATGGTTAATTCTAGGGTATGTCTACAACATCTACAAATCTACATCCTAGAAATGACCAGCGGTGAAGAGCACCTAGTTGCGTTGGTCCTTTTTCTATCATAATGCATCATTCTTTTAAAACCCATAGATATGCATAGTTCACTTTTGTTTGTATCTGTATGAAAACACTGTATTTTCATTCTGCCATTACAATACCATCATCAACTGTAACTGGTAGCATTCGTGTTAATAAAGATTATAGTGATGAAAAAAATCCCCATTAGTGCATCCACGCTAATAGCTAAGATCAGCATAATCCTTTAGCTGATGGCTAAGGCTTTCAATACATCACCATTACCTACCTGTAAATTCATTACAGCATAAAATTGAGAGCTGTAACAATTCACGTTTACGCTTCACTTAATAATAGAACAAATATTAACACCTCTTTTTTTTGAAACATTGACCTAGGTACATTTCAACAGGTTACGCTACATACATCTGATGGGAAGGAAGTACAGCAGTGACACACCTCCTTAAATACTTTCTATAGTGCCTTTATACCTTCTGCACATTCCCAGTCACTAACTAATTAATTACAACTCACTAATTTAGGCAATCACTCAAGCACACACATGAAGATCAGAATCAGGGCTAGAATTTAGGAGTATTTCATTCTCAATTATGGGGCTGCTCTGAAAGAGCAAAACGTTCATCTGCCTGTTAAGCATACAGCAGCAGAGGCTTATTTATAGTTGCTTCTCAGGAAGGTGTAATTTGTATGAAAATATGTAATGACTGAATTATTGCTCAATGCCTGTACTTGAAAATAACAAGGTCTTCTCACCGACCCCTGTGTTATCTAAAGCTATAGCTAATACCAAGGATTTGTTCCAAAAGACAGCCTAAACTGGAATGAAACCTGGCCTTTATACAGCAGAAAACAACTGTTACCTTTTTTCAAGGATATTTCACTCATACCACAAAGGAGAATTCTTGTTCATTCATACTGATATACAGGCATCTGCGGAGTATTAACGGGCACAAAACATTAGCCAATGGTCAAATGTAACACAGAAGCTTGAAGTCATGCTTGGAAAGAAATCCATAAAAGCACAACCACCTTCTTTCACTACTAGTTTGTTCTTCCCTCTCATGCACAAACCTTCTTGAATAAAGTACTAATCAGAACTGTGTTAACTTGATGCCTGAAAGTGCAGCTAAAAGTTCTTCCTTGCTTTCTCCCCACCCTTTTGCTTCATCCTGCTGTGCATCTTGCACACCTGGCAGTCAATTGCTAGTCTCACAAAATTAGTCTGTAATCTCTACAAGTTACAATATCACCTGCTCTGCCTACAAATCCATGGCCCTCCCACCTTCTCCAATTAGCAAGTTCTTACTTAATCTTTTCTAGCAGGGAGTAAGAAAACATAACTTCTGTTAAGAATTTAACTCTTTCCTGAAATGCTTTTCAGTTTAGTACATCCAAGTTGTGCTTCCAAATAAAACAACATAAATCCACAGCAAATCTTCACAATATGAGACCAAATGTACTCTCTTTAGCGCTCTGATAACTTGTGCTTTAAGCAGCGATGCACCCTGATCCACACATGCATTATAATGCCTAAACCTTAATAATCCAATTTTAAAAGGTTGTGTAAATTAAAATTAGATTACATGAAATGTCCTTGTTAGCTGATTTGTAACAGATCTGTACAACACAGCAACCCAAGGACATTTGGTTTCCCCCAGTAAAATCTGTAAGCAATGTATGTGATTGAATAAGGAAGGGATGATTCCATTCATAATTTAAAGGCTTCGGAGTTTTACAAAGATGTTTCTTCTACCTAACTACCCAGAAATAAAGTGTATGATTCACACACAAGATCAATGGGGCAATGGCAGAAATCAGTTATATAAAACACCCACACTTCCCTCCCCAAAAATATTGTACAGATTGAGAAAACAGGTTTGTTTTGCCTAAGAAGAATGACAGTGTATGTAAGTCATCAAGTATGTGCAACTCTGGTGCTAAGAGGTACGAACAGCCTGTCTCTGTCTCAAATTACACAGAGCAGAGGACTTAAGATGTAGAATATAAAGATGCAGCTTCAGGAAAAACAACAGCAAAAACCAACATTCTGATGGGAAAAGTACTGAGAGACAGGTAGGGAAACTGGGAAGTTTCAGGGAGTTTTGGAGAATGTTTAAAGAAAACTCTCAGTCAGAGAAAGCCTTGCTTAGAGGAGGACTCATAATCCACCATGCAAACCTGGTATCAGAGACAGTGGGTTATGCCAGAGACTCATTACAGGAGCTGTGATTCTAAATCCGTTGCCTATCACAATTTTTGGGATACCCAGAGAGAGTTGGAAAACCTTCAGAGCAACTCCAAACAAGTTTGCATCTGATTATTTTCCCATGCAGTTAGTTCCAAAGTGTGACGTTGGTGTTTTCTCTAGGGCTTTCCGATTTGCAATATTACTCTTGAAAAAGCAGTAATCCTTCCAGAAATGCTATTACAGGCTGTACTGAAATTAAAGTGCATCTTTCTATACAGATCATTAGGTATTTTCCTACTCAATTCTCTCACAGAAGATAAAAGGGAATATGCAATAAAAGGAAAATGCGATCCTGAGGGGAGAACATGTCTGTTAAAATAGAGAGTTACTGAATATAAAATACCCTTGAATTAAATATGTTGCTCTAGATACTAAGTATTTTCTTTTTCAAAAAAGAACTACACAGAATCAAAAGTATTTCTCTCTGGCAGATTTTAAGCATGTGGCTCAGCAGTTTACATCACCAATCAGTTTTATGTCCCAAGCCTCCTTTTGTTAGCAAAAGCACAAATACACCATGTTTTATCTCATTCTCTTGATTTTATAAAGCTGTACATTTCAGAGCATCAACAGTTGTGAAATTCAGGTTCTGCATAACAAAGACAGACCTTACCTGTTTCTGGAAATAATCTGAATTTACAAGATTAGGGATTACTTGTGTAATACTTGTTAATTAGAGTTTGAATATAATTAGAAGAAGTAGGATCGAAAAGAAAAAAAATCCTTCTGAAAGTTTTGGAGGTTTTTTGGTTTGGTTTCATTGATTGTATATCTTGGGTGTCTCTTGTTTTCATGTATCTCCAGAAATCTGCTCTGCGTGTCTTGGCCACAGTCAGAATGAAAGTTTATGGTGAAATCAAAACTTGATACAAGTTTCCCTACATTTTAGTCCAAGTTAAATAACTTTATCATTCAAACAGAGATGTTGGGAAGTTCTTGCCATTGTATTTCAAGCACAAAACAAGAAAAGCATGACAAGAGTGACATTTTTGTTACACTGGGTTCTAGCTGTCAACTTTCAGGCAAATATGGGACAACCCTTCTCAAAGTCCTGGGTAGCAAATTCCTGAAACATTTTCCATCCACGGTTATAAGTGTTGACACTGACCTGGGGCCAGTTCCAAATCCAGTAGCACTTGTCCAAACAAACAGTGCATGCTCATTGGAGCTTTTCTGCACACAAACTATAAATATTACACCCATGTTACAGATTTCTCATTTGTTCATCTACTCAAACAAGTTTAAGATGTATATTTGAGCTGAATCAGCTTTCCAACCATATTGCAAACTTCCATCACAGTTTGTAGTTCTATGGGATAAAATATCACAACTTTACTTACTGAATCAATAACATTAATACAAGGCAGAAGTCATTTTTCTTCATAAAGAGTACATCATCACTCCAGATCACTAAATCAACTTCACTTTCCTGAACTACCTACCAATTTTCTCAACACAACCTCATGGTAACTTTGTATCAGTTTTTCTGATTGTGTTTTTCTTGTTTCTACATATTTAGTGCCTGGAAAAAGTACATTTCCACATATTTAGTTTTCTGCTTCTTACACATACAAGATGAAACTGAACAGACCCTGATGAAATAAGCTCTTGGTCCTCAGTGTTTGCCATTACTGAGCGTCCAGTTTGGTCCACCATAGAGCCAGGCACTAGGCTCAAAATCCAGTTAGTTCATAAATATCTCCTGAGATACTGGATCAGGGATTTTAATCAGGGAGATGTGATCAGTTGGACCAAGAACTTTATTTTACTGCATAGTGATGGATGCAGAAATATTTCAAAAATCATAGAAGTACTGTAGCAATAATAGTATTTCCTTTGTTTGCATTTAAGTTGTAGAAATCTCTAAAAGGTACATAATTCTCTCAAATGCCACAGAATTGTTCACAATTACTGTAGCAGTATTGTATCTTTTATAAAAAATGTTTAACACATTTTCTGTATGCCTAAATTATAATATTTTCTTACAAGAGTAACATCCTATAAGCATATCTGTGGCAATTTTACAAACATAAGTCTTTCAGTGCAGCAAGTTAAATTCATGTATATAAATGAGTGTGGAATGAGGACCTGGAGGGCTAATCCTGTCAGATGCTAATTTCAGCAGGGAGTTTAGCACTACATTACTGCTCTCAAGAGAAATTTTAAGGGTTCGAGTCTATTTTCACAACAGCAATAGATATTTTTGTGATAAATTTCAGAATTGGGCTTTTCTTAAACTTTGGAAGACGGATAACAAATGCTTCAGTTTGCATGCTATAACACTCACCTGATCTGAGGCAATAAAAAAGAAACAGAAGATAGATCCATGGTCTCTGTATGATTAACCTATGCAGATAAAACTATGCGTCCTCCCCATACAAGCTACCTTCACTCCAGTAGTTTTAAATATTCTAACTGCTGCCAGTCATGTTTAGTAGTGTTATATTTAATCTGAGTCAAACTATGCAGTTCTTTAATAATGCAAAACAAAAATGCCATTTCTCTATGCCTCTGGAAGATGTTACAAATCAAGTTTTCATAAAGGAAGGAAAGGGAGATGATCATGACCTTATCCAAAAAAAATTCAGTTTTCCTTCTACCTTGTGAAAAGCTGCCTGTTTTCTTAGTCTAGAAGCATGTTAGTTTAACATGATGCCAATCAAACTCCACAGGTTAAAAGGCCATAGTTTATCTTCAATTCTGATATTAACCAGTAAAGAGACTGAAAAGCAGCTATCTGGACTTCAGGAACAGTATTTGAGATATAGCAAATTCAATATCTGAAAAATTAAAACACATGCCCTACAATTATTTATTATCTGCCATTTATTTTGACAATATTGTTAAATTGCAAATAGATTAAAGGCACCTATAAATCATCTTAAAATTTAAAGATTCAGAAGTCCATACCTTAAAGCAGAAAGAGTTTAGTTTTAGTTCTAGTCCTCTTTGATTTTCTCCTTCTAGAATTCATTGGAACTGGCATCGTTAACCACAAAATACAGTAGGAAAATTGTAGGCTGTGCAAGAAAAATCTGAATCGGATCTGCAAAGGATCAGTATTTTGTCACTTGTTTTTATTATACCATCCATTCTAGACAAATACTGTACTCATAAATTACCATGTTTTAGAAATACTGGGAGCTGACTTCCATTCCCTCTCTAGATCAAAAGCATGTGCAGGGAAAAAAAAAAAGGAAATAAAATGCTTATGTTGAGTTTGCCATTTCTTCTAATAGTTACCCAGGAAGCTTTAGGCCGTGGGCTTGCTTTTTGGTTTTTGTCGTGTTGGGATTTTTTCTTTTTGTTTTTGTTTTTTTTGGTTTGGTTTTGTTTTGTTTTTTTGTGTTGTTGCTGTTGTTGTTATTGCTGTTTGGTTATTTTCTTTTCTAACTTTGCTAAGTGATCGGCTCTCCAGATGGTTTAATCAAGTTTTACATGGAATCTGTTTGAAACCTAATCATAGGACAAACTTCTCCTAACATAATCTGAAAATATGAATGCCTTTAACAGAAAGCCTCTGACATCTTCACAGCTTCAGCTGTGAGGGACAAAAAAAAAGAAAAAAAATATAAGCAGATACCTTATTTTAAAACCCCTACAAACTCAACTGTGTAGGTCTTGGTGAAAAATATCCACATAGAATTTTACACAGCAGCTGTTATGTTTATTGATAGCCTTTGGATTTGAGATCCAAAAGAAAAAGTAAACATTATTGAAAAAAGCTAAAGCTAAATCCCCACCTTTTTCCTTTCAGCTTTAAAGCCATTTGATAATTAAGTATTAGCTACTAACTGCATATGACCTTCAATTTTGTCATACAGGTGTTTCATGTCATTTAGAACAATTTATGAAGAAAAAGAGCAAATCTTTCAGAAAGATTTCAAGTAGAACTGAGATCGTAGAATTCTTCAGGAAAATATGTCACACACAGCACAGTTTGGAAAATTAAGTATGTGACAAAACTAGAACACATAATGGAGTAGGATGCATGGAGAGATGATGCTGGGTCACTATGGGGATGGCAGACTGGCCCTGGGTTTTAGGCTTCAGAGGAGGCCAGCTTTCAGAAAAATGAAACAAAATTCTGCTGGGAGAAATAAAATAAAGCCAGACAGAAATTAAAATATTGTCTTTCTTCTTCTATGAAAAAAATTAAGAGGTTCAGATACGGACTAAATGTTTCTGCTTTAAATATCACACACTCCTGACTGAACTTGTCCCTTATCCTAGAATTCTCTCTCTACAAAGACTGTGCTGGGTCTGATACTAGCCTATGTCCCTAGGCCATGGCATGATTTGCTGTGTTCCACCAAGCGGGAAGCAACCCATGGGCTTTCTCTCCAGTTTCTAAGCCAGGCTGAGGCTTACAAGGAGGTTGCCATGGTTCATCAGCTGCTCCATGTGCACTCTTCTTCTCTTAAGCAGATTTGAGTGGGCCTTACAGCCCCTTTAACAGCAACAGCTGCACTCACCCTATCTAAGAAAACACATTCATCAACTCAGCTGCCATGCAGAAACTTGTTCATGAATCCTTAGCCACTTCAATACATAGTAACCTGGAATCAAAATGTTACAACTTCCGATTCATTGTACTGAAAAGATTAAAATTTCAGATCAAGAAAACCTTTTCACCACTGACACTATTGCATTAACAAAGCTACATAACCATCTCTCTTAACCATAACAATTTGAAAACTGGGGGCCAGCCGCATTTAGAGGAAAATGAGTTCACTGACCTTGCTAGCTCATTGAAGCATTTCCGCCTTCATGATGAGTATTAGTTTATTAGTGCCTGAGTTTAGTTGAAACCAGATGTTTCTGATTTTTTGAAGACAACCTCACTGTGATGGCCCTGGCAGCCTGCATTCTGGCAGCCCTAGGTGTATGTGCAGTTTGGGAGCCAATTAAGCTAGAGATCAGCTAGTAAAATTGTTCATAATTCCTGATCTACGGTATTCGCTGAGCATAAAATTACCTCACTCATTTGAGACACTGGAGATCACATCTTCTTACATTTATATCAAACTTCTATTACCTCACAGCTCTTGACCTTTTCACTTGTCTGTAGCAGAAGGCCTGTTGCCTTGTAGAGGGGCACATTTCGTACATGTGAGGGAAACTCTCCAGTCAGTTAAACCAGCATGAACCTACCATAATTCCTCTACATTAATAATAAAGGCCTCACATTTACACTACTGTAGCAGAGAGACAGAAATAAGATAATGACACTTCAAAACTCAGCAAATCAAATGTACAGCTTTCATGCCCAGACCTGTCAGGTTTAAACCCAGCCAGTAACTCAGAATTACACAGCTGCTTTCTCACTCCTCGCCTTCTTCCCCTTCCTCCCCACTCCTAGAGATATGGGGATGAGAATCAAAAGAGTGTAACCACCACAGGCTGAGATAAGAGCAGTCCAGTAATTAAAGTATAACAGAAACCACTGCTACTACCACCAATAATTATAATGATAAGGGAAATAACAAGGGAAGAGAATACAACCGCTCACCACCCGCTGACTGATATCCAGCCCGACCCAAGCAGTGATCTGGGCCTTCTGGGTAACTGCCCCTAGTTTCTGTACTGGGCATGACATGCTGTGGTATGGAATACCTCTTTGGTTAGTTTGGGTCAGGTGTCCTGCCTCTACTTTATCCCAGCCTGGCAGAGCATTAGACTGAAAAGTCCTTGGTCAGAGTAAACACTATTTAACAGCAAGTAAAAACGTTAGTGTTATCAGCACTGTTCCCAGGCTGAAAGTCAAAAACACAGCACTGCACCAGCTACTTAGGAGAAAAAATGACTGCCACTGCTGAACCCAGGACAAAACCCCAGACTGGTTCACATTGTAGGAGACTCTCCTACTCTGGCTGAATGCTGCTGGACCTTTTGATGCAGCAGGACAAGACACAAAGACAGAAAGAAAATATACATCTTTTTTTCCTCCTTGCTGCTGCATGCTTGCCTCATGCTGACCAGAGAGGAAATGACAACCAGATGCCCCTGTGACCCACCATTCCCCTGAGGTGACCAATCCAAGTGTAACATGTGGTTGCCTCATTTGGAAAGGAGCCAAAGCCTGTTCTTTTTAATTGGTGGAATGGTCCCCTACAGCTGCAACAGATTAGGGACAAATACTCTTCAAATAAAGCTGTACTTTCTCTTCCCCCCTCCCCACTTTTATTGGTGGGAGGTGGGGGGGGGGGATGCTGGGGAGAAATCATGCCTGGAGAAATATGTGCACATACACACAAAAGTGAGGTTAATAAAAGTGTCAGGTAGGCAAACAAAATACCATTTGTTATTAAACAGCAATAAAAAACCACATTGATGGGTATAAGGAATCAAGCAACTGGGGAGCTCAAGAAAGGGGGAGGGTAGTAATATCTCATGAATCACTACAAGTTTGCTCTGATCTTTAATACCAGACTTGGTGATTTTGAGAAGGGGGCAAACATGCATTTTCAAGCCCTAAGCCCTTTCTTTCCAATTCTACAGTAATTCATGTCTGAAAGAGAATTAAACCAGCATGGCAAGACCAACAATTTGCTGCAGGGAAGTCTAAGATGTGAGAACCATCTCAGAAGGGACTTTCATTTGGCATGGCCCACCAGTGAGCTTTGTTAGCAGTCATTTTAAAGAATTGAAATAATATTTAATAAAATAGAATTTTAAAGATAAGGGCATCTTCAGGGCAGAATCAGGTTGTTCATTTATCTAGAGATCCATTATCCGAGAAAATTCTGATTAAAGAGCTATATTTAGCAGCCATTCAGCTGGAAAATAAGTGTCTGCTATTCATTATAATCTCAAATTTTCATGAAACAAAGCTCATTTACTTAGACTTTGCAGAGCTGAGTTTTAATGTAGTGGGTTTTTTCCTCTCAGACATGTCTTATTGTGTTTTTCTTTCATTGCTTGGTTTTAATTTTGGGTGTGGAAATTAACTGGTTAGGGCACATATGTAGAACATATGAAGGACATACACGGCGGAAAGAAGTTGCCAAGAGTTCTGTACCAACAGTTCTAGAGCCTCAAACAGGCACCAAACTGTTCTTGCTGTGCAGACTCCTTTGGATTCTCACAAAAAGCCTGTGGTCTTTTGGAGGTCTATTCATAAAGTCCAATGCAACAAAGGTTATTGTTTCTACTTAAGGTTAAGGAAATGTTACCTTCCTTTTCTGACGGCTTGTTGGGAAAGGGAGTGCAACAGGGTGTGAGAATAACTATGTATCTAACATTTATCCTACTCAGTAAAATAAATTACTTTTGCCACATGTGCTGTTATAATCAGTTAAGAAAAACTATGCTATTTTACTTAGAGACTGACTTGATAGCCATCCAGGCACATTTTATTATAGTCACTACATTAAACATATCCACATACTGTATAGTCAAAATAGTTACACAATTATAGCAAATGTTCCAACTGATTTTTTCTAGATGTCTTCTATGCCTACTTGATGGATTAGAGCCCCTGAAGATAGAATCAATCATTTGTAAGAAATCATTCAACTGGAGCTGTTGCTATGCCTTAAATAATCATGTATTAAAAAAAAAAAAAAAATTAAAAAAACCTGCAGGTAGATTTAACTGAAAGGGGGGATCTTAGTAAGAACTTGAAAGCTCAAGAGTTGAGAACAAATACCTGTGTTTAGGTCAGCAATATGAGTATGTTCAGCTCCTAGTAAAATTTGAAATTGTTCAGAGCTAGAGACTCTGCAGATCTTTTCTACCCTCAAAATATTAGACAGGATAAGAAAGCTCCTCTTGCTTTGAGGTATCAGAGTGTTTAATCTTCCCAAGACTTACTAACATCTAATTTGTTAATTTCAAAAAAAAATATCTTCTGAAGAGGGAGAAAATCAAAGAACAATGAAGCATAAGTCACTAGGGAGATAAGACAATTTAGAATGTTTGAAATTCTTTCAAGATACCCCTCTAGTACTCTTTGTCCATGCACAGAGATACTTTATTTTCCCTTCACTGTATACATTAGTAGTAACCGGGTTTGTATGTTATAAGTATATTCTATTAGAAGTACAAATATATAAATACACTAATCAACCTTTTTTTCCCTCCATTTATTTTAGAACAATACAGCTTTCTCAGCCTGAGAATTCATAGTTATTTACTGTGTATTCATCACATAAAACCCAAATGTGATGTCTTGTATATAAAGCCTTCTCCTCAGGCAGCAACATGATTTTTTATCATTTTTCAAATAGAATGCCAAAGGGGTGGGAATGGGATGAGCCCAGCACAAGCTCACATTGTTCTCAAGTTGCTATCATTCCATAAGCAGGCAGAGGAACAAAAAGGGCATTCTGTGCCAGAAACAATTGCCTCAATGATTCAAACATAATGAGACCCTTTGGACAAAATCCATCAGCTCATTATGCTGGGTGTTTTCTTGTACTCAGCTAAACTTGAAGTATTTTATGTTGGGAACAGTGACACTGAGAAATTCTTTGGTGGACACCTGTTTATCAAAGCTACCAGTCTACCTCCACTGTTAACAAGCAAAACCCATTCACATACACATTTATCTCATTAAAATGTTATATTCACTCTATATGCCTATAAGCATTTTGTTAAACACAGGACTACATCATCCAGAAGCAAAGGCAAAATTCACAAATGTGTACAATGCAGAAAGGTTTTTCCCTTTCTGCTCCTGGCTTCCTTAGTATACAGAACTGCGTGCAAAATCCAATTTAAAACGGGAAAGTGAAAATCTGGATTTGAAGCTGTTATGACAAACCTATTTCACACTGGTGTATAAGCACAGTTTTCACAAAAGATTATGTGATAACACACTGTCAGTTTATTGTCTCATTACACATCATAAATATATATATCTCAAGTTTTTTAATAACTTAAAAACTCGTGCAATTTTGCACTACTTTTTTTGTCTGCTGTGACACTGATCAATTTGGTCAAACCACAGGACCACAGAAGAACTAGCAGACTCCATCTGCTTTGTGCTGTCAGGAAACAAGGCAAGCTTCATGCACGCTTCTGCAGGCAGAGAAGCAAGAGGGACATCCACCTCCTCGACATATGCTATGTCTTTCATTCATACCTCATCTTACAACCTTGTCTGGAGCTTTTTCAATACTTTTGTGTCATAGTACCATATAGAATGACTGCATGGGTTTGGGTTTTATTAATTTTTTAGTCCAGAACAGTAGGAACTTTTCTACAAAAGTTTATCTTGAACATGTGATTCTTGACCCATTTTTTTATTACAAATAAAACCATTTTTATGCAAATACAATCTCACATTGAAAACACACTACATTTGTATTTTCTGATTCTTTGAATATAAAAATAGCTATCTTTTTGCTGACATTATTGCATAAAATACACTTCTGGGAGAAATTAGTTTTGAATAACTCAGAGCATGTGAAAATTGACCCATATTTGTGGATTAGACTCTAGTTCTGACTATTGGTGTCTCTATTTTAAAATACTTAAAATATTTTTTAGAACCTCCCAACTTTTTAATACAAGTATGGTACAGAGATGGTTTTGTGATGCTTTTTAGATGATGAAGTCCATGCTTAAAGATTTGGCTCTGCAGTAGTGGATGTTAAGGTGCCTGTCTTAATAAATCAAATATGCTGCCGTAGTAATCAATACAGTCCTTACACTGCTATCAATAATATCCAGCCTCTGACATTTCCATGATGTTTTTCAGCCTCATTCAATAGGCATTGTGAATAATAATTCTACTGCAAGAGGGTTTTGGTCCTGCCACTACATACTTCCATACTAGCTGTGCAGTTGTGCTCCGTGGTAGTCACACAGGACTCAGCCATACAGTCTTGAACTTCAAGTCCAAAGGCATCTGTATATTTCATTTTAGCATACAGAGAATTGGCCATCATTCTTTTTCTGGTTAGATCCAGCCATGCAGACATGTTCCTTAGCAGATTAGGGGACATCTTCATGGGCAGCTATGAAATAAGGGTTATCTACTTCATTCCCCAGAATGAAGGATAAGCCAATAACCATATGTTAAAGCACAGTTAACAGATTTCATAGAGCTAGCTGCTCACTGCAGTTGTTATCCTTACAAAAGCATCACAAAGCAAGACATCATGTAACAGAGGATAACTAGTGCTTTGTAGGAAAGTATGGAAAACTTGAGGAAATCCAACAGGTCGAACCCTGTACCAGAAGTAATACAAGTCTTTTATGTCTTTCCAAAAAGCTAAGTAATTCTGCCTTGTTCTGCTGACTGTTATCATTGTAGTATGCCATAACACCCATCCTTCAAGCAGGTTGCTGTATAAATGGGGTCTCTCTCAGAAAACATGACAAAAATACCTCTACACAATGTCATCATTTTTTGCAGAATTCACCAGTGTATAACTCTACATGGCCATGAAGTTTTGCAGTGAAGTCCAGATCAATTGCAGCTCTTGACATTTATCTAACTTGAATGCTAGAGAGTATACTTTTTGGTTTGATTCGTATCTGTTATCAGCTAAATGGATCAATAAGGCTCTTTTTCATTTTTTCTTTCAGTGAGGGAGGGTCTACACTTGACATATTTTAAAGTTGGGCAGACAGCTTCATTCAAACTCAATGCTCAGCAACCTCTGATATTCTAGCAGTACCCAGCAGCTCTTCTATTGTTAAGGAATGGTTCAAGTCCCTATTACAAACCTCTTGGTTTTTTGTGTTGTTTTTTTGTTTTTTTTTTTTTTTTTAATTATTTGAAAATGCAGCTGTAACAATTTCGTTGGGATAAACCTTAATATGCAGAGCTGACTGCTAGCCTCTCTTTCTCTTGCCTGCCCCCCCCACCCCCCTTTGAAATTTGAATTTAGATTTATTCTGCCTAGAGGTAGAAGAAAGCAAGCAAATAATAAAAATAACCTATTCTGAAATTAATAGGCATACACCAAGCCATCAGATATCAGGTATGTGGCTTCACTATATATTAAAAGCAACATATTAGATAGCACACATTTGCAAGTGCCAGACCCCAACATTTTCACAGCATTAAAATATGTAAGTTGATGTTAAAGGTCATGTATCTGAAAAAGATTCTCCATCACCAAGTCAGGGTTCTCCTTCAGGCCATTTCTACAGCAGCCCATGAAGCCATTTTGCGTACTGAAGGAGGTAGTCAGGAGTGAAAGTACTGTAGCAATGTACTTTAATATCTTGCTTTTATCAGCAGCAGATCAAACCAATTATGTATACTATACATGCTGTGTTTCAACAGATCAGAACATATCATTGTGTGGTGTTTCAGTACATCTGCTTCCTCAACATTAAGTTCACTTTCTACAGTAATGCAAACCAGAAGTATTAAGAGGTAGACAGTTAATTGTCACTGATATATTTAAGGAAAAAGGCTAATAATAATGTGCTGTTAATGTGGCATATTCACAATGGCTACAGCACTGATATAATCAGCAAACTACAAGGTTCAGAGTTAGCTTTCTCTAGTGCTGGAAGTAATTAGCTATCAAATTGATCAGAGCTCATGGATGCCTTCTGTCAAGTATACAACTAGCTACTCCAGCAGCCTTTCTTTATGCCAGAAGCACTAGAATGCACTGGAAATGGCCTTCAGTTTTAATCCAGAATTTCCATCCTTTTATAGATTTAATTAAGATTGTGCTTGGTCTGAAGAGAAATACAATTTTGTACTTGCTATTCACACCTCTATTTGCTAGCACCTATTAGGATTATAAGTATGAAATAACAAATGCTAAATGGAGTTATCTAAAGTTTTGAAACATTCATGGGAAAAAAAAAAATGGCATTTGTTTCTGAAAGAAAATTCTAGAAGTTGTATTTGCTCGTATTAGAGGAGGGGCCCAGCCCTCTTATCATCCTCCTGACCCTCCTCTGGACTTACGCCAACAGCTCCATGTCCTTCTTATGTTGAAGACACCAGAAGTATACACAGTACTCCAAGTGTGGTCTCATGAAATAGTTTGTATCAGGGTGATACAGGTAAAAATCAATATAAGGGGCAATTGTAAAATAGTCTGTCAAACAGCAAATTCAATAATTGGCATATGCTTTGTAACAGATAGATCTCAAGCCCTTTGTCTCACCTATCATATGTTCATTCACTGATAGAAATTATTTGGCCTTTTACAAACTATGTTCTGCCTTGAACAGCCTATTGCAGCAGTGAGTTTCACAAGTCAACATAAGAAAATGCACTTCATTTTACATATTACTATTTTGAGCACATTACAGTAAATCAGAAGCATTCTCTGTAATATTCACTTCATATTTCTTCATAAATAGATATATAATCCTGTTCATATCACTTCAAGTACTCTAGTTTTAACAGGCGTAATCATTTCCTTCCTCCTTTCATTCCATGTATAAGAGAGACTTCATAACTCTTCACATCTTTCATCATTATATACTCCTAAACTTATTTTCTTCCTTAGAGAATTTGAATGGAAACATTAATATTTTGCTAATAGAAATTAGATGCTAAAATATCAAAGCTAATCAAATGACAGTTCTACAGTGAAGTAATTCCTTAATTAACTGTTTCTGTGCTCTTTATTAAGTTGTTCTGAGTTATGCATTTGAAATTATGCTTTGTATCAAGGGTCCACAGAACTATGATTATGTGATGTTTTTGCTGTGAAATTCTTATCCCAGAAATTTTATAGCCAGAAAGGATAGAAGCATATTCCCAGCCCTTTTCATTTCAGAGAGCTAATCTAGGACAAATTCTAGTGGCTTTCATCTTCTATGTAAAATATATAAACTGTGGAATCTGAGAAATAGGGTGTTTTAAGTTCTCTGCAAAAGAATAAGACTGCAGTGCTGCAGCATGGCAGCAGCCAAAGCTGCACGTGATGCATACCAAAGACAGCTACAAGGGAATCCCTGCTTTTCTCTTTGCACTTGAATGTATGAACAGTGTACTCTATTGCTAAGCCCCACAATGAGTTATAGTTAAAAAAAAACAGGGAAACCATTACGTCAAAGTCAGTGAAAATATATAATATATGCATATATATTTAGTTGATAAAGAAATAATATGAAAGCTTACAAATGAGTATGGCTGGTTTATTTAAAACTTAGCAGTCTTTGAGCCAAAACTTTGCAGAATATGTATTCCTCAGAGCAGTAATATAGCATGACAATAAACACAGCAAGCTGAAGTCGCTAATTAAGTTCATGTTAACTTTACATTAGGAAGCTTGGGTCAGGTACTTACAATCTAAAGGCTTGCCACTATTTGGGTTAAATGAAGTGTTCCTTACAGCTGTAATCATGATGTACAACACAGTTTTGGCCATGGCCATTTCCTCTCTGTCAGAAATCCATCCATAGATACAGTTGGAACCCATGCACATGCAAGGATTGATTTATTGACATTTTGTCAGTGCCACTTCTCCCTGCATGACTGCTGATCTGATTAGGAAAATAAATTTGCCTTGGTGGAAGGCATGTGTTCCATTTCCTGCCCCTGGCAGCAAACTGCTCCACAGGGTTCCACCAGCAGCTTGTGTTCAGCAAGTCCCTCCTCCGCCTTGCCCTCATCCAGAGCGGGAAAAAGGAAGAAAGAGTTGTTAACAAACAAAAAGAGAGAGGGAGAGAGGAAAATTCAAGTAAACAGCCCAAAAGATTAATAGAGGCTGAAAATAAATCTCCATCACTAATCCCTTTTCACCTTTTTTAGAGCAGATCAGACTAGATTAGCTTGATTTCAACACTTTTTGGAGCAGAATGGCATATAACAACACAATTTAAATGTCAGGAGAGAGAAGAGAGAAGGGAGACAATGAACTCCTATGTGA
Source organism: Loriculus beryllinus (assembly GCA_039877255.1). Classification (NCBI taxonomy): domain Eukaryota; kingdom Metazoa; phylum Chordata; class Aves; order Psittaciformes; family Psittacidae; genus Loriculus; species Loriculus beryllinus. The sequence goes on from JBCJKH010079329.1 coordinate 38,722, forward strand.
GAATTTTAGCAATATCATGAATAGAAAGCAACACTTTATCAGAATTTGGTTATTGTGCAGTGTGATACCATGTAGATTTCACTTGTTGCGTAGCCGTACAACAGCCTGAAGAAAACTGGAATGAACCTCTAAGCAACTGCCCCAATGATAGCCAGCATAAATCTAGGAAAGAAAAGCTACTCCGAAGCTTGCCCTCATTAATTGTTCCCACACCATCTTTGCTGCATAGCACAAGCTGTTGCAGCCAGCAGCTTATTCCATGAGATTCTGAGAGAAAAATTAACCCTGAAAGACACTGAGAACAGGAAAAGATAGAATAAAAGGAGGAAAAGAAGCAGGACCTGAGAGACAAGGAAGCTCTTGAATTAGCTGGATTTACCATTCAGTCTTATATTCTGTAAAACAAGCACCCATAGTCATTGCTACAAAGAAAGGGAAAAAGGAGGAGGTGACATACAAACATCATATAACTTCTTAATGTGTTTTTTTCAGTGGCATTTTTAATTAAAATTTTTTAAAACAGCAACTTTGTTACAACTGTACATTTGTATGTTTAAAATCTGCTTCATATTAGTACAGATTTAACCAGCCAAAGTTCATATATATTCAGGCATTAAATAGAAGCCTAAGAACTTGTGATTTTTTGATGGCAGGAGGACGCAGCAGATGGCAGGTGTCCTAAAATTGCTCTTCCAGTCCAAAGATGCAACTTGCTTAAAGCCAGTCTGCAGGTTTCTGAAACAGAGAACTGTTGGGCTGGATTCGGATACATTAGACACTTCTTTCGTGAGATCTAGGCTTTGTATCTAAAGATACACCATTCTGGAGAGCATTCCCAAGCAGGTGCCTGAGACTGAGCAAGAGACAGTATTCAGAGCTATAAAGGTCTAATTCAAATCTTGAAAACAGAGGCAGGGTTTATTATCTACTGGCTTACTTAGCCTTTAATGAATACTGTGGCAACATTCTCTGCCTGTACTGAACGTATTGGATGTATCTGAGATCAAGGCTAGATAGCTTTGTTTACTCAGAGAATGAACAACAATGAAAAAACCTAACAGTAACCATAAGAAAAGGAATCTAATCACATAGTCTGCTTATAAGGAGTAACTACTTTCATGGAAGTGGAAGTTCTCTGTGTCACCAGATCAAAAACTGAATTATAAAATCCAAAGGGAACACCCACTGGCAAATAAAGTTAGGAGAGAATACTGTTTTGAATTTATCCCCAAAACCCAATTCTATCCTCAGTCTCCCATCTCCCATTACAGTTTTCCTCACGTGTAGCAAATTGAATGAATTTCACAAGGTTGAGAATACCAACTCTTCTCATTTAAAATGAAAATATTTTTACTTATGGTTGAGTCTGGACTGAATGCAAAAGGTAAAGTTTTCATACCTCATTGCCAATGCAATGAACCTTGTAAATCCATCTTTAGCATGGCAAGAAAAGAAAAACAAAAAGGAGAAAATATTGTTCATCAAGCTAAGGTCAGAGCAATACAGCATTAATAAAGAAAAGAAGCATTTGCTTGAGCTGCATTTTAAATAAAAGAAGATGACAAAACTATTATATTACAACTACATCACAACTCAATGATGCTGTGCATTGACTTGCTGGTTTCAGTCTGATTCCTAGGGGAGAATGGTTTTATTTGGTGGATGTATATTACAAATGGCAACATCCAGAGCTTTGAGTGGCTGGAAAGACTGCACTTCCTCCATCTCAGAGATGGTCCTTTTCATGATATTTGAAGGACACAGATGAGGTGCTTTAAGTAAACTTTTGCATTTATTTATTCTATGAATGAAATCAGTGTTTGTAGCTTGATACTTTTCATGAATATGAAATCACTTTGAGAAAAAGACTATTTATATGGAACTACATATGAAAGTTAAAAGAGAGCTACTGATGAGTTGCTGAAACAAGATTACATGTCCATAATTTGGAAGCAATGATTGTGCTAAATTAAAATAATTCTAACGGGTTTAAAGACTTTCATAATGAATGGCAAATTGATAATAAGCAATTTCACTTTGATAGCATTACAATGCCAGGGATTCTTTCAAATCAATTCCTATTTCCTCCACAAAAGAGGTTTGCAGATAATAATTGCAGAAAACACATCTTTACTGTCAGAGCTGATCTGCTTTTGTCTCTGAAATTGGATCAGCTCACCTTCTTCAATTGCTATTTTCCAAAGAACTACAAAACAGTGTGTTATATAGCTGCGCAGTGGGATTTTACCAGGGACCTTGGAAAGAAACAATGGGACTGCTGTTTGGCCTGCACATGTGAAGTGCACAATACGCAGTCTGGAATCCTATTGTTTTTAAGGACAATGCTGACTGAAACAGCTATTTCAGATAAACCTAGAAAATAAGCCAAAAGTAAACCAACTTTTATCTATGAAGGTCAAGAGCTTAAGAGGCAGTGCTACACTTCAGCATGACTTCTAAAGAAGCAAAGCTGTATAATATCAGATTTGGTCTGTCAGACATCTTATTCCTTTCAAAACTACACTTGTTAGAGCCTGAAGTGTTCCAGGGGTGAATCTTTTAAAAGCTCTGACACAGCCCTTCATCTGCTAACACAAACCATGTGATATCACCAGCAGTCTTTGGTGTGGTGACAGCAATGCATCATTTGTGACTTCAGAAGCTGCTGCATATCAGAGAGGAGACAACAAAGTCATGTCATGTAAGAAGGCAACAGTAGCATCTCAACAAGAGAAAAAGCAAATAGCAAAAGGCATCAAGAGAATAAGAATAAGCAACACTGTAGGAAAAAGCATTGTCAAAACTTGTTTCTGGTGATTACATGGGCACATGAATTTTACCAAGATTACACCAGAAGCTCTCCTACATTTGCCAAAAATTGTGAACCATTTGT
>JBCJKH010079338.1:4765-22291 GCA_039877255.1 Loriculus beryllinus
TCCCTGGCAGTGTTCAAGGCCAGGTTGGACAGAGCCTTGGGTGGCATGGTTTAGTGTGAGATGTCTCTGCCTATGGCATGGGGTTGGAACTGGATAATCTTAAATTCCTTTCCAACCCTAACTATTCTATGAGTCTATGATTGTCACGTAACTTGTGTGGCAAAATTGGTGTCAGCAGCATTGGACCCCACCTGCTTTAAAGCTGTACATAAAATAGGTGATGCTTTAGAACTAGTTCAGGTCACATCTACACCAGTTGTTCCCTACTGCCCTAGTAACCCTGGGTGAAGTTTTTCCCTTTCTGGGAAAAGTATTTCACATTGCTGTGGCTGTTGCTGCCTCAGGCTGTATGTGTCAGCCTTCATAGCATACCCTTCCCAGAAGTACCTCATCTAGGATATTCATTTAATGTTTGCAGTTTGCCATCGTAGCAGTGTAGTGGTGAATGGAAAGAAAGGTTCCTGTGAGCAAAAAGCACTAGCTCTCTGTTAGGCTTTGTTGTGTGCAAGCTGAAGACAGCTTTTGCGTCATGTGCTGGTGTTTCTTTGATGTGAAAGGATGAGGAATGTGAGTTACGTTCTTAAACGTTAATGAAATGGTAGTGGAGCTAAATACCATGCATGGAAATGCTTGTGTTTGAGGAAACAGGGTATCCCTGTGGTAGAAAAATTGACATTTCTTAAAGCTTGGAACATCCAGGTTATATGTAAGAAATGTTGATGCAAGAAACTGTTGGTAGCCTTCCACTGGGAGGGACCTGGGAGTATGTATACTATGTTAATACTGCTATCCTTCTTGACAAGCATTTAGAGAAGTCTTTTGTGGCTGAAATTACGTACTTTTTGTCAAGGAAATAATTTTGTGTAAGGTCCAGTGTTGGGATGAATGGGTCTAAATGGTTTATGATTCATATAGCTCCTCCTCTTCTCTTTGTGTGCTGCTTTCAGGTGGGCAATACTGAGGAACCAGATGAGATGCCATTGCCGGATTCAGAGAGTGTGTATGTTATTCCTGGAAGTATTTTGCTGTGGAAAATAACTCCAAGACCTCCAAATTCAGCCCAGGTCAGTTATGCTTTTGCTCATTGAAAATGTGTGCTGTTATTCTCTGTCTTCAATACAAAGCAAATCCCTTTTGTTGTCTTTTCATTAACAAGTTTGGATTTGCCTGTTTATTGCAACAAACTTTCCCACTACAACTGTAACTCTATAATGTGGGGCTGGATGGACAGGCATTTCCTAAGAGATGTTGCAAAGCCTGCATAGCTTGAGTTGGTGCGTGCAGGGCTGTGGAGCTGGAGAGCCAGTGGGCAGAATGGAAGGGTATGGGTGCAATTGGCAAGACCAAGAATTGGAACACAAAAAGGTGCCTTCAGTGAGTTTATCAAGGAGGAAATCTCTCTACAGAGATAGGGAAAATACCAGTAGGACTGGAAAAAGAAGATAAGAGAGAAGTAGTGCACTGGGTAATTGGATGCTTGCCTGCTTAAACAGAACCACTGCAGATCACCTACACTCTGCCTGACAGTGCATTTTTGCTGGTGTCTTGAGTGTTCCTATCTTGAGTGATTGAACAATAAAAAAAGCACTTAGCTGCTGTCTAAAAACATCATAAAAACTTAAACATAATAAAATCTTTACTGTGTATTAAGATTAGCTCCCAGAGTCATTGTAAACTCACCTTTTATCTCTGAATTTCAGATGTATAATTTTACTAGCTTTGCTATGGCTTTGAATGAGCTGGACAAAGAAATGGAGAGTGTCATCCCCAAAACTGACTGCCGGCTACGACCAGATATCAGAGCCATGGAAAATGGAGAGATAGGTAACTTCAGTTATTGGCAAAGGTGGTCTTATCTTTTGTTAAGACTGAGGGACTATAGAAAAATAAATGTCACATTCAAGTTTTTAGATAACTTGTGAATAAGTAGCTACCCATAAAGATATATTCCTCCGTGCTGCAGACAGTAGCTCTTTAATCCAATACAGCCTTCTGCAGGCTGTGGTATGCTTCTAGTGAAAGATGTGTCATCTGCTTCTACTGGGACTGCTAGGGATAGAGTTAATTTCCTTCATAGCAGCCCACATAAGATGCTGTTTTAGACTGGTGACCAAAGTAGCATTGATAACACATTAGTGTTTTGATTATTGCTGAACAACATGTGCACAGTGTTAAGGCCACCTGTTTCTGGAGTTGGCAAGAGGCTGGCAGGAGACAGCCAGGACAGCTGATCCAAACTGACCAAAGGGGGAGCATCATGCTGAACAGTAAATTGTGTATGTCAAGGGAAGTAGCTGTGGCTTGGATACTGGCTGCATATACAGTTCTGCTGGGGAAAGGTAGTAAGTGGTTGCCTTTGCATCACTTCCATCCTTTTTTTGTTTCCCTTCACTTACTAAACTGTCTTTATGTCAACCTGTGAGGTTTTTTGGGTTTTTCCTGCTTTTGCTCCTTGATTCTTTCCCTTAACCCATTGAGGTGGATGGGAGTGAATAAGTGGCTTATGGGCACTTAGTTGCTGGCCAAGAACCCACCGCATGCCCTGCTTGTTTATGTTCTTCCATATAAGCGAGAATCTTAAACTTCATGGTGCTATGCTTTTTATTTAGCTTTAGGCCCTCTGCTTCCAAACACTGCCTATGCTCCATAGTAAGCCCTATAATTAGAAACCAGTCTGAGGAGACAAACTGAGCATCAAAAACAGCATTCATGAACTTTTCAGTCTTTTGTTTCCATAAGCCTGATGGAAAAGGAGTACTTTGATGTGCCAGTTCTGAGAAATGCACTCAAACTGTCTTAAATGAATCTGTAGAAGCAAAAAATACACTTGATGCAAAATTATTCTTCACTGAGGTGTTGTTTTAGAACAGTGAATTAGAAATACATTATGAAGCTTTCAGTGAGTAGAAATAGTGTGCTTTTTAGAAATGTCATGGAGACTGTTACTGTAGGTACCGTAGAATGAAAAGTGTCTTTTAGTCTTCTGGTATTTGGTTCCTCTGGCCCTCTTTTTGCTTCTTTTTCTTTGGCATTTTGCATATTAAAGCAGGGTGTTCAGCTTTGTAGACTAAAAGCACTGGGGCTCTTGCTTTCTCTGGATTGCTAAGTGATTGGGCTAAGTCATGAAACCTCTGATCCACTTTCAGCTGTGTAGTAGGGCAATGGCTGTGACTGCTTCTGATAAACAGTCTGAGATCTGGCTATGAACAAACCAGTGACACAGGTGTAATGCAGTACAGCTGGGCTGAGCAGTTTTTTCTCAGAAGCTGAAAACCACCTCTTTGAGGCTTTCAAAAGGCAGATCAGTGAGTTCCCACAACCGGTCTCTCCTGCCTGTATGATTCTTTTGTGGCCATCACGATGGATGTACTTGGTTCAGACATCCCCAGTCATTTGTCTAAACTTGAAGTGCAAAAACTATGCAGTTATCAACAGACAATATTCCTTAACTATACTAACAGCATTAAGTTGTCTAGCAGATAGGCTGGTAATATGTGAGTACGTTAAGAGCTGGCACGGTAACGGGGAATGTCTTCCAAAATGAACTTCCAAAGAGACTACTTATTTCTAAAATGTTAATGAAATGCTTTCTGAGGATTCAAAAAGGTAGGAAAGAGATCAGCCTTCACCTCATCTCCTTCTTAATGGGACTCAGACTTTCTCACTATCCTTTCTGCCAAACAGAAGCAACTGTTCTGCTTGTTTAGGACCATGAGCTGTGCTATCTTAGTGTGTTAACAAACAAAGGATGCTGCAGAGTGACAATTCTTCGTGGCTTGGAAATCAATATTCCAACCCCCTGTTGATCAGGAACTAGGCACTAGTAACAACTTATCTCAAACCTTAAAAGAAGCAGGTGGCCAGGCTTCTGAAATAAATCCAGCATATCTTAACCAGTTTCCCTACTGAAATAAATTGTAGGTATGCCACCTCCCCTAGCTCACATTTGCTGTCACATAAACATGTTTTCAGGGCCCTCAGGTGATGGACAAACATGTATTTAGCAGTCTTAAAGACTGGAATTTCATTGACTGATCTTGTGCCGCAGCTGGCCCGGCTTTCCTCTTAGACAGCCAGAAGCATTTCTGTGTTTTAAATGGACAATGTTTACTGCTTCCCTTATTTGCTGGGTCAGATGGTAATGTCCGTCATATATTATGCTTTAATGTCTTATCTATTTTTATTTGTGTGTTCTTACTATTTCAAGACCTAGCTAGTGAAGAAAAGAAGAGGCTAGAAGAAAAACAAAGGACTGCCCGCAAAAATCGTTCAAAGTCAGAGGAAGACTGGAAAACGAGGTTAGTGAGTGCTTGCCTCTCTGTGTGTGTGTAAAGTTACGTAAAGGCTCTGAACATTCAGGTTAACTGCCAGTCCATGCTGGTGATGTGCACTGCTGTGTCAGCATGAGGAGCTGACATCATGAGGTTTGGTAGTGCCACTGTTCTATTTGCAGACTTGGTCCCTGCAGGCTGTAGTGCTTCCAGAGAGAAGTGCCAGGTTTGGTCTCACTCCTTTCCCTCTCGCTGCTTGCAACACACCCATACTCAAATTCAAATTGTGCTGTGTTTTCTGAGCACCTCTTGGTTCTGACACGAAGAGGTGTTGCCACCGATAGCTGCTTGTAAGGACTGTTGTTGCTGATCAATTTATAATCGCCTCAAATTTGCATGCTTGGCCAAAGAGAGGAGGAAATGCTTCCTCCAGGGAACTTCTCAGATTGGTTGCTTTGTGCTGGCAATACTGTATTCCCACTGCATATAGTTATTCTCAAAACTAGTGAAATGATTGTATCACCCAGCTGTCAAAATTATGGTCTTCTTTCTGAAAGGGTTACTAACTGCTAAAGTTAGAAGAGCTAAGGGAAACGTTAGCTTACAGGGATGTTTGTTGGCTTTTTTACCACAAGATGACAGGGGTCATTTGGGAACCCTTACACACATGCTAAATAGAAACTGAAAACATGACTGAATGAGTCTAGCTTGACCAGACAAGGTCTGTTTAAAAGAATAGTTATGAATTGGTGGTCTCTCCACAGGAAAAAATGGTAGGGCTAAAATCTCTGAAAGTAAACAAGCTTCGTCTTTTCTCTGTTAACTAGCTATTAATACACCCAGACACTGTGGATTAAATCTCTAAAATGCCTGTTTATAACTATAAATCACTTTTTTCTTTTTTTCAAATGAAGTCACCCATCATCCCAGAGTCCCAGGTTTGGACATGTCTGCCTTTGTCTTTTTCCTGTGCCTGCTCTCCTGAAGTGTTTGGGTTTGTTTGCCCTGAGACTGGTGGAAAATAACATCTTTGTAATGCTTCCAAGTAAACGTGTTAAGTGCTGGACAGTCTTGTACCTCCTGCTTCCTTTCCTGAATTCAGAGTGCTTGTAGCTCTTGCCAAGTGTTTTCCAAGAAAGGGATGGTCATATTCTATTCTTCCTGGTGCCTGATGTAGCTTAAGGTATAGCTCAAAGCACCTGAAGGTGGTATGGGAAATTGGGGAATTCCCAGGGGCAACTCAGAGCAGTTGGTTTTCAAGGTGTATAATTAGTGCAGAAACCATTCACAAGGTTCTTCAGTTGCTCTTGTGGAGGTACCGTAGACCTGCTCAGCACCGGTCTTGCAATATTCCTTGTTTTCCAGGATATTTCTTTCTAAAGCTTTGGCAGAAAATTCCTAATCTCTGATCGCTTTAGTGGGAATGCCAGGTGTGACTCCTCCAGAGGAGGAACATAAAGCCTGTAAAGGAAGCACTGTGCTTATGGGGTGGGAAAATGCATACTGTGAAGGAGAATTCTCCTATTCCCAGATTTTACCTGCAGTGTAATATAATCTCTGGTGTAAACTAGTGCAGCTTCCTTGCCTCAAAAAAGCCAGACTTCTTACTCTGGCTGGTAGAGTTCCTTCCTTGTAGGACAGTTCTCCAAAGTGCCTAGTGATTTTCCTTAAGTTATTTTGAATCCATTTAGAAGTGGCAGTCTTGGTGCTTCTGAGGAAGTGATTCATACCGAACACTGAATGCTTTAGAGGCTGACCAGTAGTTCAAGTCTTGGGTAGAAGACAAGGTCAGTTCTGAAACTAGATTATGTGATTGGTCTGGGTCTATTGCTTTTCCCCATTCTATTGGAGTGGGTGGTTGCTGGAGGAGGGGCACATTGACCTGGCGTGTCCATGTGTTGAAGAACACACTAGTGAGGTGTTGGGTTGTAGAATTAATTCTTTAATCTGAGAGATGAAGTAACTTCTAGCCCTGCCTCCCAGCAAATGCTTGGGTTTGTGCTCTGCTGTGAGCTGCTGCTACCTGGGAACTAGACATACACATGCACTTTGGAATAGCTAATTCATCTTGTGTTGAGAGCAGCAGTTAACCATGGACAGTACAGGGGTGAATGACTTCTTTTGACTTCAGTTCACTTAACCATGACGGCAGAACTGCTGAAGTGTGCTGCAACTGTTCAGTTCACCACCATGAAGATGGTACAAGGCATTTCCTGTGATACACATCTCAAGTCTTTTGAGCCAACCAGGACTTGCCCATTAGCTGCCCTGCTTTGTAACATAACTGCAATACTGATGGCCTTTATGCTGTTGCTTTTTGAAGAGATCAAGTCATATTTTGTCCAGATGTGCTTTAATTTCTGTTCTGAAAACTTATGGTACCCTGGATGGGATGAGTTAAAATGGGCTGCCTTGCACATACATTATTTGAGTGTGTTTGCTGCAGTGAGAGATATGAAGTAAGTACTGGCTTTTGTGGCCAGTGAGGAGGTGAAAGGAAGCTGTGGAATCTGTTAACCACAGAAACAGCTTCTAGCAAGCTGACTTGTGCCATAAACACAGCTTAGCAAAATACAGCAAGAAGTCAAAATGCTGGAGGTCTGGTACTGTGCAGTGTGTGCTGTTGAGGCAGAAACTTGAGTAACTGGGCCCCAACAGAAAGTGGTGTTCAGTAACAGCTGCAGGAGTGCCAGAAACAGTGTAGGAGAGGAGGAAGAACAAACTTCTGTGCCATGATGATTTGACAGGGTCGTTAGTTCCCTACTGGGGGATACTTGCCACTAGTGTGGCCTTGTAAGTGAACCTTATTTTACAGATAGTCCTCCACAGCAAAAGGTTTTATACACATGCAGGTGTAATCTGTGCACCTCTGTATTAGGTAAGAGGAGAGAGGGGAGGAAAGAAAGAAAGAAGGTGCTAAACTTCAGTATTTCTACCCACAACCATCTTAGCAAGTGCTTGCAAGTAACTTCCTACGAATGGGATCACCTTTCTGGGCATTCAGATCAGGCTCCCAGCACTAACGGTGTAATGCAACACAGTGATGTTACAATAAGCTGTTCCTGCAGCCTGTGGGTGATATTTTACGTACGCTGAGGGTAACAGGCACACTTGTTCCGAGCGAAGTGCATTGCAAAACAAGGCTGTAAAAAAAAAACCAAGGGGCAGCCTAGATCCCTGGGAAATAATGTTTTCCTGTTTTCAGGACTGCAGTGCTTGTGGTGTTTACATGTCTTGCAAAAATTGTTACTGCTTATGCATGCCAAAATGATTGTTCACAACTGCTTTGAAGTAAAACTGTACCTGCCTTTTATATGTGATAGTCCTGGCTGCTTAAGAGTGACAAAACACTGGTGTCAGTAATTCTACCTGGGAGGCATTTTAAGCTGTGTGGTGGTGAATGGGGAGATCCACCCACTGAAGATGACTTGAAATTCACTTACAAATTTCAGTGCAAGAGAGCTCCTGCAGTCACAACAATTCCTTTGAGCGATAACCTGCTGAAGAAGCAGCAAAGCAGTTCTGAACTTCTACAAAAGTGTGTGTTAATAACTTCACTTACATGCTCTATGTTTCCTTGCAGATGGTTCCACCAAGGTCCCAATCCCTACACTGGTGCACAGGACTGGCTCTATTCGGGCAACTACTGGGACAGAAACTACTTTAACTTGCCTGATATTTATTAAAATGCAATAAGGAGCCTGTGACTGATACAAATAAGTCTTAATCTGCTTTAATGTTTTCCTTTGTTTTACTTATCTCCTGAAAAAAAATGACAAGTTATCAAGAAGATTATTAAGCATCTCTCCACAGTAAATCCGGTGGTACATGATCTGCAGTCCCATAGGGAGGGGAATAATTTTTCTGGCTGATGGTGGGTCCTGTGTGGACGGAGTCACCATGGTTTCAAGCTGCCCTGTTTGCTGAATACACCTATATTAGGTTGTGGTGTATGAGGAGTAGAACACCTTCGGCTGTTCTGTGAATACTTTCTTTTATAGAGAACATTGGCACAAGTAAAACTGGTTTTATTTATTGTGACATGGGAATGCTTGAAAGCACACAAAGGAGCTGCAATATTCTGTTCTTAGGTGAAGAAGGAAGTGTCACTTTTGTAAAGATGTAATTTTTCATAAAGTTGACTTTTCTTTTACTAAAGTAACTCCCTTAATCCTGAGCTCTGGACAGAGATTCCAGAAGCATTCTGGTCTCTGGAGCATTAATGCAGTTGTTTAAGCTGGTAGCATTACTCAGAGGTATTTATTCAATGTTTTGTGCAGTGTGTTCTGAATTTTGTTCTCCTGTTTTGCTACCAACCTTATGGTTTATGGAATTAAGAGCCATTCAAGTATCTACAGATTTGATTTGAACTGCACACTAGCGACAGGTTTGAAAAGAATCTGTTTCATGCACTAAAAATTCTGGTGCCCAGCACCACTGTATAAAGACAAGAACCTCATCAGTCCAGGATGGTGGAACATGGTGGGGAGGGACAGGACCTGTGTCTGTACTGTGCGAACTCGGAAGCCTTGTGCATTTCAAAGGTAGTACAGCACCTCAGTGAGGCCTCCTGTGCACAGCTGCTTTACCCCTTTTCAGTGGGGTGCATTCAATCTTAGCATGTAAGTTTATATTACCTGTGTACAGAGCTTCTAGAGGGCAAGCTGCTCTTTGTACAATATTTTAACTGCTGCCTGGAGGTTAGTGTTAATTGAATAATTTAATTGCTGGTAAATAAAGGCTTCAAAATTTCTTGCATCCAGTCTCAAGTGAGTGGTGTTGGACAGTGCTGATGCTTTCTGAGCAAGCCTACTCCAAAAGCTGCTGCAATGAAGTTGCAGAGTGTGTGTTCCTGCCGTTAGGTGGGGTGGGGATGGTTGGGGAACCAAGAGCATCTTCCTTGAACATGCAGGCTGCAGCTCTTGCTTTGATGGTGGACTGCTGAAAATGTTAATGAGGCAGGGAGCTGCTTTCCATTTTTAGGCTCTGCACTACTAGGATTACCCAGGTAGTGATGCTGAGACATATTTGCATAGATAAGGGAAAGCCTTTTCTTTGGCAGCCTTTCGTGTGAGGGCCCAGTTCTCACAGTGACCCGTATCTCTGAAGCTTATACATACAGTGAAGAAGCTGGGCCACTGCTGTGAAATTCACACTGTTAACATTCAGTATGTGCCGTACTAAGAAAGTATAAAATGAATGAGAATGCTATGCCCATTGCTGGCTTTATTGGAGCATTTGCATGATGCATTACAATGTAAACTCCATTCTTCCTGAAGTCCAAACAGCCTGTTTAAAAAAATAACATGGACTTAGTGCCCACAGGAGGGCAGGAGTCCCAGCCAAAACACTTGGAACAGATGTCAGCGAGATTTAACACATGTGCACTGAAGCCAAGCAAATCGTATTGGTACAGTAGTTTCTTAGAAGTCATCTCTATCCTACATTGTACTGACATAGGTGCTTTCCATTTACTGACCACTGATGAAGCTGTAGAGCTGGAAGCTGAAACAGGAAGATGACACGAAGACCCACACTTTCTTACTTGACAGGGCATAAGCTTGCTCAGATGATTCCACTTGTGCTGTAAATTCTGTTCTCTTAGAATGGCACAGTAAATCACCTGCAGATGGGCCTAAGGTTGTAGCACTTGAGCCCTGCATGTAATTGCTGCTCAATCTCTAACAGAACAGGTCTACAAAGGGAACAGTTATTTTCTACGGAAACTGCTCTACATAAGGTGGAACCTCTCCATCCAGCTTCAGCTCAAGATCCCAACACAGTGATACAACTTCAGTGGCTGAGATAACCTCAGCTTTGCTGCAGGAAGGCACAGCCTACAGTGGACTGTTAGGAGCAGGTGACCATGGTGGTTTTTCCCACCTTAATTTACATCATTTGCTGCATCAGCAGCACCTTCTACTAGTGTTACTGCACTCTCTGAGGTCTGAAAGCCTTCAGAAACAATCTGCAGACTGGTTGCCATATGCCTCACATAATAAAAAGAATCGCTGCTATCTAGGACATGGGCAGCAAGCTGCATAAGGCTCAGCAAGGACGTACACCAACAGTTCACATTCCTTGGGGGATGAAGCCCCATCAGACCAGGGTGGGATTTGCTTTCTGCAATGTAACTGTCAATTGATGGGTGTCAAGTTCTTTTGAGCAGTATTAAATACCACGTTCTTCAAGGAGCTGGTCTGCCTCTACGTCAGTCTGTCAGTACACTTGCCCTTCTGCTTGGGCTCCATGGAAAGCAAAGCATCTATGTACTCTGATGTCTTCTCTTCCAGTTTCCTCTGCAGTGGGAGCATGGTCGGGGTGACACAGACTAGGGAACCACAACGTGAATTCAAACCCATGCCCTGAATTCACCTTTTTAAAGATAAACCCCACCAACGCACCCTGTGTTAAGTGTACTGTGCTCAGTCTTGGGTTACTTGACACGACCCAAAACTGTAGTGTGCGGAAAGCAGAACGGCTGAGTGACTGACATAACAAACTGCAAAATATACCTGAGAAGTGATGTTCCATGCTGACCTCTGCCAGAAGCTCAGAGCAAACAGCTAGGGACTGTAACCTCTTCAGCCACAGCAGCATGTGAAAAGAACAAGAAGATTATTCCTTAATACAGTGCTGTTCATATTGCAGAACTTAATGGTTGCAAGGGCAAAACCTGAAGCAAACCTCAACAGCCCCAAGGGACAGAACTTGCTTTCCAGTTCATGTTTTCAGTAGATACACACAAGATTGGTTTCTGTTCCAATAAAACAACCCCCCAAAAAGTAACTGCATAGTGCTGTACCTTCAAGGCTACCACTAAATGCATTTATGATGATCATGAAGGCAGGAAGATTGTAGGGGCAAGCTGGGATCAGAGGAGTCTGCTGTGGGATAAAAACTTACTCATCAAAAGTGCTATAGTCTTCATCAAAGTTGTAAAACCATCATTTACCTACCTGACCTTGCACTGCCGGATGCCTGTGCCTCTAAAAATCCCCAGGCAAATTCCAGCAGCACGGAGGATTTAAGACTCAACTGTCATTGCTGCTAAATGATTCAGACTATCTATAGGGACTTTAATAAGTAACATATGCGCAAGAGGTCATTCAAAATTAGCAGCGTATTTATATCACTTTCAATTTGGTTCACTGGAAAGCATGTTAATGGTAAACTTACCACAACACTTCTTCCACAGAAGAATCCTTAGAAAGCAATTTCTCATTAAGAAAACTTCTCACACGACAGCTCATCAGTCCTGGAGAGTGACAATGCAGACCATAATATTAAAAAGTTAGATTTGAATACACTATTGACTTACGAAATTAGTAAGAATAGCTTTCCTACAGAAAGAATAATATATACTTCAAGAATATATATGAAGACTAGAAAATATCTCACTTCTGGAGTTGTGACAGTAATCTGAAGTGTAGATTTCTGTATGGAAAATATAGGGAAGCAACAGGACATCATAAAGCCATTCAACATACCTGGGTATGGAGGCAGTTACTTTGAGACCATCCTCAATGAACACAGATGTAGAAGGTAACTTGTAAAATTCCCTTCTGCTGAAGACTGTCAAAATTCTCGGTCTGCAAAGCTTTGTATAGCAAAAGCCTCAAAGGTGTTCAAGTACAGATGTCATAAACCACATAAGAAGTTATTATCACAGGTACCAGAAGTATGAACCTACTTAAACAGGCTTCAGCCCCTAACACAAAAGTACGTCTGTCAAGCTTAAGAGCTATCAGGAAAAACGCATCTGGTCCCAAACTGAAGACCAGTCAGCCTAAGAACAGTTTGCCCAACTGAAAGCAATCACCATGTCCTACCATGCTGTGCCCCAACTGCATAAGTAATGGTTTCCAGGCAACATTAGAGTCTTAGAAACTGGAGAGAAGTTCAGCAAATCAAAGTCCCAAATAAGCTGTATTTTTCTGCCAAAACCAGGCTCAGATCGTTCATTAACTCCTCATTAGATAGTGCACAACAGGTTAATGAACCACACTGCTTGGTGACACGTGGGGTATGCTCAGTTTTCAGTTTTTAACTTGGAATCTCTTTCAAAGCCTCAGATAAATAGGCAGGAGAAGAGGACTTGCATTGTTCACAAGCATCACAAGCACCATCTTTGTTTCTACCTGCCAGAGACTGCAGTAGAATTCTAAGTGGGAGTTTGTATTCATATACAAAAAAGCTCCATGAAAAACTTCCTGCTTTTCATACCAAAGGTACAAAATAATGTTTTTATTTAAAGTGTCTTTATGTGTTTCTCTCTGATTATTTTTGTCAGTACAAAGTGGAGGCCTTTGCTACAAGTGGGGAAGAGTGTATGTCCCAGTAGTACAATTACCTTTTCAATGCAGTAAACATAACTCTTTTAGGGAAAGACTGGGAGGCATTTGTTATGTAAATGATTTTGCTCTGTGAAGCCTGACAGTCTCTCTCTCCCTCTTCCCCTCTCAAACACTGAACTCAAAATGCTTTTCTCTCTTAGCCTCTTCAAGTGGGAGCCCTTCTGGCCATCTCTTGTAAGTAAGCACAACTTGCCAAAAAACAACTGAAAACCGCCAAAGAGGAGTCAGTCCTGCTGAGCTTAACAGATTACCTGATGGGGAAAAAATCACACTAAACATAAACAGCGTTCTGGAAAAAGTTAGGGGTAACAGTAAAACACCTGTACATGAACTCCCTGTACCCACCACTCTACTGGTGGGTAGAACACAGAGGCTAAACTGGTCATGAAAATCTTTGGTGACTTGAGCAAAGATTCTGAGCAGAAGCAAGGAAGCAAGATTCAGCTCCAATACGCACCTACCCTGGCACCTGGGTCCAGTTTGGGGGCCCAAACATACATTAAAACAAGTGGTCAAAACTAGAAATAGTTCATTATCTAATCCTGGAAAGCTTGTCTCAAGCTGAATTTCTTACTGGCTCAAATCAGTCGTTTCGGTTGTTTTAATACTACTTGTTTGGGATTGCACAATTTTACATGAAAGTGATTGCTGCCACTGTTAGTATTTTGTAATGAAGACTGGAAAGGGAATTTTGAACTGGGAGGTTCAACTGGATCTTCATAACACCATGGATAGCCCTGCGCCAGCCTAGCACTTGCTCCCATTCAAACCTCAAACAGTTACACAGCAATTTTTAAACACTAGTAGGATCAGCTGTTGGAAAGACAATCACATGGCTGTAAACTGAAAAGCAAATCAACACAACGTTTGGGGTATTTTATTTAAGAACAAAGTGTAAGTATATTATGAAACAAGCAGTCGAAGTCAGAGAGAAGAAATTAAAGTGCTTGCTTTAGAGTAAATCAGAAACATTTCTCAAAGATGTAGGAATTCAACAAATACAACTGTGTGTGGCTCTTTTTCTTTAATGAAGAACAAGTAAATTTGACGTCTTAAAAACACATCCTAAATCTTGTTCACTCTATGGCTCATCTCAACATGACACATGTAACTCACTTTCTAAACCAGGAGACTATAATTATACTGGAAGAACAAATGCTGAGGTAATTGCTGACTAGAAAACTTTGTTACAGAGTCACTTGACATCGCAGCTTTCCCAGTGCTTGCTATCATTTTGATCAGGAGCCCACCAACTAAGAGACAAATTTGAGGAGTGAGGGAACAAAACTCATGTCCATGTTTCTTTTTGTTTTACCCAGAAATATAAAAGTGCAAGTTCTGTAAATTAACAACATTTACAGTACATCACATTAAATATGCCACCTTGTGACAGCTAAAATCTCTAGTTATTTGAAATGAGTCATACTGAGATAAAAACTGCATCGACATCAACAAAAATATCTGACCCAGTAAAGATATTAGCTAGCAAGATGCATATTCCATTATTGCTATTAGACTATGCCTCCGAGTTCCAAAGTATAAAAACTTAGCAGTTTACACAAAATGCTGTTGAAATTTCTCTCATCACAGGCACAATCTAACATATAAAATAAATTTTGACATTTACAATGTAGGAGATTCTCCTACAAGGGGAGGAAAAGAAAAATAATACAGGAACAGTTCTATTTCAGTGATGATTTGCTAAATCCACAGAAAAGCTGAAATTTGCACAGAGTTAAACTGTTGTACGACTATATAGTGTCTTTACATACCCACTTCTGGCCTGGTGAGAACAGAAGGCCTTTTAGTACATTTACTACAACTTGCTAGCTACTTCTGAGTATGCAGACCTTAGATATCCCAGCAAAAATCACATGCAGGTGCTTTGTGTCCTGAACAGCCTAAACTCACATTATACTTAAGCAGTGCATTTAAAAGGAATTTTGTCTGTAGCTGTATCCTTTCTAACTGTGCCTCTGATTGCAAAACATTAAAAGTCAGATAGGACAAAATATGATTTCAAGTACAGTAAAGCCCATTTTTAAAATCATTACTGAATTCTAAGTAGTCACTATATATATATATACAACGTATTGTTTTCTAGTCAGTACTTACTTGGATTAACCAAATAAGGTTGAACACTCATTTACGACTCAGTATTACTGTCAAAGTTGAATAAAAAAACCCAGTGCACCATCTGTAGCACGTCTAGATTATAGAAAAATAAAACAGCTTTTGTAAAAGTTAAGAGACTCTCCTCTCCTTCCAGAATGGTAACAGAAGCATTTAACTGCTCTAGGAATGCCTTTCATAGCAGGAACTGTGTATTTCTAGAGAAAAACAGAAGTGTCTCAACCACTTCATCCAGCACACCAAATAGGATATTACTTTTCTCCTCCATATCAGTCTTGCTTTAGATGCAACCTCAAAAGCAAATCAATGAAGGTGAGGTGTGGGCAAGGTCTAAAACTTTGGCAACGTATTTTACAAAAAGGGAAAAAGAAAAGAGTTTAAGCTAAGGAATTGTTTAAGGCAACCTGACCAAAGTAAATATAAGGCTTTTGGATAACTACTTCCAAGAATATCTATTTTTCTTAGCTTTGCAAAAGAACATCATTCTACTGACTTTCTGGTCAGATTCCATTCATAAGCTTCTTCCTAGAACATGATATTAACTGAATATAAAACATAAGGAGATAATACGTATTACAGACAAAGGTAAAAAGAAAAAAGCTACAAATGAGCATGCAGATGGCCAGGCATTAAGAATTAAATGGTCATGATAAAAGATCCAAGCTCTCTGAGGTATTTCAGTATCTTAACACCACAGGTTTGGAACACCACAGGTCTACCACATCGAGACCTCGTATTTTCTCATGAGACCCCAACTTGGGGTACTGTGTGCAGTTCTGAGGTTCTCAACATAAAAAAGACATGGAACTGTTGGAACAAGTCCAGAGGAGGGCCATGAGGATGATCAGGGGACTGGAGCATCTCCCATATGAGGACAGGCTGAGAGAACTGGGTCTGTTTAGCCTGGAGAAGAGAAGGCTGTGTGGTCATCTCATAGCAGCCTTTCAGTATCTGAAGGGGACCTATAGCAATGCTGGGGAGGGACTCTTCTTTAGCGACTCTAGTGACAGGACAACGGGCAATGGGTTAAAGCTTAAACAGGGGAGGTTTAGATTGGATGTAAGGAAGAAATTCTTTACTGTTAGGGTGGTGAGGCACTGGAATGGGTTGCACAGGGAAGCTGTGAATGCTCAATCCCTGTCAGTGTTCAAAGCTGGGTTGGGCAGAGCCTTGGGTGACATGGTTTAGTGTGGGGTGTCCCTGCCCATGGCAGGGGGGTTGGAAGTGGATGATCTTAAGGGCCTTTCCAACCCTAACTATTCTATGATTCTATGTTTCTTAAAACTTGTTTTAGTACTTGCACATAAATTTCTTTTTAAATGGGTGCTAGATTTTTGGGTGGTATTTAAAAGCCCAGGATCTTTTCACAGATCTACATCAAAGCTTTCCCATCTCAGAATAAAACATTAATCTTAATGATTTTTCATTTCCTACCCCTTGCTTAATATTAATACAAACCCACAACATATATATATTACATTCTCAATTCAGAAGAATGAGTTACCTCTACTTTATTTTTATGTTCCTGCTAATCTATATGGTTAATATTCAAAAATAATTATAAGACTGATTAAAGCCTGATCTAACAAAAATAATTATCTCCAGCCTGTGTCTTATTTAATAGTTGTTCTACTTTTTCTTTAATTTCTTTTAGCTTAGACTTGTCCAGTCTCATATTTTCCAGATGAACGGCTTATCATGCAGCATACTTCTTTGCATTTTCCTGAATATTTCTCTGGCTAACTTCAATGTTAGGATTATTAAATTTCATAGGCATTCCCATATTCCATTCCTATTAATTCCAATAGAACATGAAGAGACTTCTCAAAATTATTGTAAGTTAGTCAAGATGTTAAGCCATTCTAGTATAGCATTCTTCTGAAGAGTTTCCATTGATTACGAAAATCCAGCACATCTATTGAGAAAAGATGCTGGAATTATAGTAAACAACCCTGATGTCAAGTTATCCTAGTGTAGTATTCATCTGAAGAGTTTCCATTGATTAAGAAAATCCAGCACGTCTATTAAGAAAAGATGCTAGAATTATAGTAAACAGCCCTGATGTCCCAAAGTCCCAGATGGATTTGCAGCTTTCAGAAAAGAGTTAAAAAATAATGGACAAACTAAGAGCTATTTTTGCAGGGAAAATAATATGCTGATTCTTTTGTGCAATGCAATTAAGTGCTCCCATAGATCTGTGATATTTGAAACAAATAATTAATAATGCTATTTTAATCTTGGACCATAAAAATGTCATTGAAACAATATACCACTTAGCCACTTGGGAATAAAATGGGAGCTCTTTTAAAGGTATTGTAAATAGGATGCTCCTCTGTTTCATGTGTAAGATGCATTTTATTGCTTTTTATATCCTTGTTTCCTGAAAATAGAAATTACAATTCAAGTCAAATCACTTGTAGCTTATTAGCTCTAATATTACTTTCTCCTTTATCATACCTTTAATCTTGATGTAAGGTCATTAATATTTAGCATGAATTATGGCAGGATTTTTAAAAAGCAAATTAATATTTCAAATATCCACTGACTATTAATCTACACGAAACCACTTCATTGCCCCCTCTGCATCCTCAATTGTATAAACAAAAAAGATACTATGCACTCATTATACTGTGCTATGATTACTGGAATTTCATGAATTTTACCTCCATTTAGAAGGATTCTTGTCACAAGCAAAATTGTTGTCCTCTGCTTTGAATGAAGTACTAATAAAACCCCTTTAATTAAATGGTACTACTTTTCCATAG
>JBCJKH010079341.1:0-14278 GCA_039877255.1 Loriculus beryllinus
GAAATTTTGGGGAGTTTTGATTTAATCTGATGACACAGTATGTTTTTTCTCAAGTTTTAAGTTGTGTGATGCTTAACTTGCAGAGCACTGGGTCTACTACCCGGCATGTTAAAAAAGTGAAGGGCAGGTTTGCTCTCTCTTAGTAAACAATACATGTATAGCATGATGCCTGCATCTGATGAGGCCTCAAGTGTGGCATGGCAGTTACAAAGATTGAAGGCCATCTGCAGTAGTAAGAGCTGAAAGTTACATAGTATTCTCTAAACCAGTAAACTAAAATATTCCCTGAAATGTGAAATGGGCCTGGGAATCTTAGGGAGGGGAAGTACTAGCTGCATTGTAACATTTGCCAGAGAGCTTATTAGAATGATCATGTTCTATTGCTAAGAAATATTTCTGGTCATGTTTAATTTACTAGAATGGGTGTGGCTTCAATGGGTACTTTAGTAATTAGACTTGTTACCTTCTAGCTTTCTCTTCAGCAACTGGACTATGGGATGACAATGGAAAGCATGATCTCAGTAAGATAAAAGCAAAGGAAAAGAAGGGCTTTCATAGTAAAGCTGTTTACTGGTACACTCTTCTGTTTATAAGGGTCTAGGAAAATTGAAAGAAATAGAAAGAAATAGAAAGCTGTCCAGGCTTGTGTGAGCACACAATTGTGGGAGTTTATTAATGTATGATCAAGGTAATATTATGTGGATAAGATGTGTTTGGTTAACTTTCAAAACCAAAACAATGCTGCCCTAACTTGACAGATGCTCAAAGAGCTCATCAGAAACTGCTTTCAGACAATAGTTTCCTTCAATTACTGCTAACATACTGCTAGTGAAAAGACTGCAGTGCCTCACTATATCCTGTATGCAGTTTTGTTCTGAACAAGAGATACCACCATCAGCAATGCTTGCCACAGCCCAGCTGTAAAGCCTAGCTAGGGTTATTTTATACAAACCATCTTCTCACATCACATGTCATTGCTTGTGTTTTCAAACACCTGTACAAAGCACGGGTCGACCACATGTAGTAAATACACTTAAGTTACAAGACAAGCCTGAGGAATCTGTGACTTTGCTGCACAAAACAACTGTAGCAGCACTGACAAAACATTTAGGGAAGTGAGCAGACGAAACCTTACACTTTCCTGAGCTGTCCACTGTGAAAGAAAAAAAAGGACTGAGCTCTGCAGCAGCTGCCACCATTCCTAGAAGTAATGCTTTAATTCCAGTTGAAAAATAACCCTCTTGTCTTGTACACCCATATTTCTGGGAGAATTAAAATGTTTCACAAAGGACAGTAATTGAGTCTGAGGTATTTCTTTCTATTTTCCTTACAAAACATAATTTTCCATTTACAGGTACTTGATCACTTTACATGTCCATGATCTTGGACAGTAACATTGCCAATAATTCTGCATCTGGACAAAATGTTTTGTTAATTGTGCTAGTAGAGCTTCAGCCTATCCCAGAAAACTGCTATCTGTTCTTATCAGAGATGGAAGCAATGATCCAGGTGATGAAAAGGAAATAACTGTAACAGATAGGGACTGATAGAAATATTGCAATTCTAGTAACTATACTTTCACATGTAATTTCTGAACTGGTCAAAAAAAGTGAAGGAGATAGGTATAAACCATTTCACTACATTCAGTGGAGGTTTGTAAAAACAGAAAAGAAAAAAAAGATCTGTTGTCTCTAAGGTAAATTAAATAAAATTGTGAAGCTCGTCTCAGGTGTGGTTGTTACTTAGTAGGTCAAAGCCACTAAGCAGTCAGCTGTATTGACTGAAATATTTGCAAGAGGTGACTATGACCTTATTGGAAAGAAAGTAAAAAGTTCAAGAGAAATGCCTTTAAGGTGATGTGTGTTTTTTCTATTTTTTTTTTTGTTTTTACATTCTCTGCATTTCAAGAAAGCTTCAATAAGCACATATTCACATTGTGAAAACAAAGTGTGAAATCTTCCCACAAGATGCCAAGAGTTTTCCTGAGTCAATTTGAAAAATCCATGATGTGTAACATTTATATAAAAATTCTGCTTCATAAGCATAAATTTCACACTAAAAATGTTGCCTGAGAAATGGAAATTAGAAGTTTCAATCAAGTCTAGAACTAATTCAAATTTACAAGCAGTTTTATGTGGATGTCATCAAATGAGACTACTGCAGGCTCTTGTTTAGATCAAAACGCCCTTAAATGCTTACCCAGCTGCAAAACCAGTCTCAGCAGAAGTCGTGTTCAGAATACAGCAAAAAATTTCACCTGCATTTGAATATTTGCATGAATATTAGTTATATCTTGACTGTTACAGCAAAATGACTGTTGGGTTTTTTTTCAGGAGGGCTAAGATCACTGCATTTTTAAATCATCTTTCACAGTTCAAACCTTAAGACATTTTTCTCTTTTTTGTTAAAACCTATTGATTCTGATTTTTTTCATCATCACCCTGACAAGTTCCACACTCTGTACATTAATTAGACTGAGAGCAGTATTTTAGCCACACAAAATTTGTCATACACATTTGAGATCTTGTTTTTCTTTCTATTGGGTCTTCAAACTGAACTGCTGTATCATATAATCATCAGTATGTTATCAGTTATCAGAAAAGATAGGTAGCTTTCAGTGTTTTTCCCATATTACTGCCAAATGCTGAGTTCAGAGTTCACTTTATGCTATTTCAAACACACTAGTTTGGATTTTCTTCTTATGTGTTCAAGCAAAATTCTTGATGCAAGAAGTTGCTGATACTCAAAACATACAAAACTTGTTGTCTGCTTTATTCCTCTATTGCCAAGACTCCCAATTTATTCTTGAGAAAAGGTATACCAACATTTTTTGCAAAAGTTACTAAATGAAGCAGTACATATTTCATAAGCAGATTTCCAGAATTTGTGTCTTAATCAGTAACTGTCACTCCAGAACCTGGCAGAACTGCGACAGCATCCTCAACAATTAACATACTCTGCGCCTTCTTTCCAGAAGAATCAGTTTGTGTGTCTGTATCAGCAGTCTGACTCCTCTGATGTGAATCCAAATAATCTCCAATTGTCTCATACTTCTTTAGATCTCAGCAATTTTACTTCATGCAGTTGAGTTTCTTCATGGGAAACCAAACCTAAAGTACTAATGTTATATTTCCACTAAGGCAAAACTTTATGTGGGGTTGCAGTATCAGCAATCCTTTGTTAGGCACAATAGCATGCATGAACCATTTAAAAGCTATGAAAGCCACAGGAATTACTAGTGCAAATATTTCAGCTGATCTGTGGTCTATACAGTGGAACAAGTGTTGTGAGCAACTTTACATTTGCTCTCCAAAGCTAAACGTCTACAAACTTGATGATTTTGACAATCTTGGCCTTCCAGCTGCTTGTACCTCTTCAGATATTTTTCATTTTGAAACCACATTCCTGTTTTACTTTCCCTTCTCTGCACCCTATTTCGCACCTGTGTCTTTTTATTTCCTATATATAATCTTTCCTTGCATTTCACTTTTCCTTGTTTTGTTATTAATCCAAGCAAGAAGTTCTAGCCATGAAACTAGTACTTACTAGCTACTGGCAGGACCCTAAGGAGATGCAAACTGGAACCACAACTTTGCTGTTCACACAAATTTGCAGAGAATGAATTTTTTTCTCAGAAAGTAGGCTTGTAGATGACTTGGGAAACAGGCAATATCCTGCTGGCTGTTGTGTGCTTCAGGATCAACAAAAAATTCTGCATAAGAGATAGCCTCATTTTGAAAATCTGAGATAATCACAATACAGGAAGAATGTGACTGCTTCATGATTCAGTGGTCCAGAAGGTTGCACAATGCAATCACACCTAACACAATACAGGTGAGAAATCAAACTCAGGAAATTATATCTCCCTTCCTGAACAGAAACTATCTGTATTCTCAAGAGGTGCGCAGTCTCTATCTGAGGATTCAGTAAATCAGCCAGTGAAAACAACCAAGACCCTTGAGCAATCCATCATACAGTACCTGACAAAGGGAGAGGAGCACTCTTTGCTAGCACAGCTTCTCCAAATAGGGCATGGAGAACATGGAGCCTGTTACTGCCCTTTTCTTGCCCATTCTGTTAGAAACCGAAAATTAGAGCAAACACCTGCAACACATTATCGGTGTTATTGGTGCACACCATTCAGAAAAAGAGGATATGGAGGATGGCTTCAAGATCCAGAACATAACTTTGTCCGTAGAAAACCTCCCATCTCAAAGCTAACTAAACTGAAGTAATTTCAGCTTGCTGCAAAGTAACAGAAAGCATTAATTTTTATTTCTTATGCTGGTTGGCCACAGGCATTAATTAGAATTATTAAGACCAATTTGGGCAGCATGATAAACACCTCATTAGTACTCTTAAAATTTTAAAATTATTCACGTCTGGACTCTACTAAGTTTTACTTTTTTTGCATTTGACTTTGAAAAGTATTCTTTTCACATGGTTTTGTCTAAGGTGCACTTTTTCATTGTCTAAAAACAATAATTTACCTGTATTTAAATAAGCAAGAGCCAACTGGCTTTTTCAAGATATTATCTGCAAACATTGCACTGCAGGTTTTCCAGTTCTCTTATTTCAACAATTTCTTTTGTTATAGCTAGAAAGAGACTGCAAAAATAATTTCCATTTCATCTGAATTGTTTGCTAACAAGCATGACTTTTTTTTATCTTTTCAAAGTGTTTCAACCACTTCAGGACCATAGTATAATTTCTCATATAAATGTACAGAAAAAAACTCTTTTAACAATTGGAAGAATTTAGAAAATAAAGTTGTTTATTAATCTTGCTTATCTTAACTTAAATATAGTGAGAATGCATATAAATAAATTTTAAGCCTTTTTACATTTACAAAGTTTTCCATTTATTCTTCTTGCATTCTCCAAGGATTTTAATGACTAATACACATCAGTGATCTCAGAAGAATGTAAACATCATTAAATGTGCATTTAGTGCTCTTCAAACTTAAGTATATATTCATTTTAAAATCTAAAGAAAAAACTTTAAGGTATTACGTAACAGCTTTGTAAATAAGTAATAATGAATGTTTAATTTATTTAGAATGGCTCACGTACAGAAATATCAGTTGTTAGATTGTGCCATTAAAATCTTGGTCATCAACTATGATATTTCCTGTAATTCTGCTTATGAACAAAATCCAGCTCCAGAAAACAATCCAGCAAAACCCCACTCTGAAGTCATCAACCTATCTACTTGGCAGTCAGAGTCCTGAAGCAGCCTAGAATCTAATGTTAACTCCTATATATTTGAATGCCATTACTTTGTCCGTGTTTGCCAAGACCAGTGTATTCAAATAGGTTCTGAGCTGCTTAATTCATTTTAGACCATATTCACCATGCCACACAAAAGGTTTAACCTAATAGCTGTTTCTGAAAACATGTTCCAAGAAGGGCTATCTGTCTGACAGAACTATCTGTCTATATTCTCATGCAGGAACTGATTTAGACTCAGTAGTGATTTATACTAGTGGATAATACAAACTCCACTCTTTCTGTCTTCCCAAAGTGTTCTTCGTATTCTAACAGGGAGGGAATGGTATGCATATTTTGCTTCATTCAATTTACTTTTCTCTTTAGCATATTATTTATCATTTGTGGAGTGGGTTTATATGTCTGTGCAGTTAAGTAATGAGAGACTGATCAACAAACTGAGTTGTTTACCAGAGAAAAAAGTAAATGAAAAAAAAAATATTATAGATAAATAATGTGCAAAAGATGGAAAATTCATCCCTAACTAAACAAGTTAACAGTTGAAGTATAAGCATGTGTGTAAATATGGTAAAATACCTAGCTACTTGATATAAATTATACAAATTATTGATGGCAGTCAAAACCCCAATATGCTATTTTAAAAAAAAGTGATTACATATACATGGAAAATCAAGGTATGGCTCATAATCATGAAGAGTTGAAACTTATTGCATCTTTAGTTTTGCATCAAGCACTAGCTAATAAAACTAAAATATGTGCTGTATGTTTCAAACTTACTTTTTTTGTTGTATTTATCAGTCCAGAAAACAAAGATCTTAGTTAAGCAAAGGAGATCGATACCAACACACTGAGTTTTCTAGCTGTCCCAGCAATTACTGCAGAAGTTAGCATGTTTCCAATCACAATAGACTAGTTGTCACAGTAAGCAGAAAAGGAGCTCTGAATCCCGGGCAACAGTCCTGTCCAGCAGGTAACTCTCCCATCTGGTCCACTTTGTGTCCACACTGTGGCAGACAGCCCTGTGGCAGTGTTCTGATCTCTGCTGGGGGGAGGCACTACAGCCAGGTCCGTCAGTCAGATCCATTCTTGGTGAAATCACGACTCACCATTTCAGGAATTATTCTTCTATCAGTTGTTGATGTCTGGCTGGTGTCAAGGCTCACTGCACTAAATCTGTGATTGTGAACTTGAAGTAAGCAAATTATTTCCAAGGACACATCTCTATAATCTCTATGAATGTTATGTAGACTTCTAAGTCTTCTGCTTTTTTACATGGGACACAGAACAACAAGCAGGGTTGGTGAAACATGGCAGACTAAAAGTCAATGCTCAGGTCAGAGAGTTTAGACAAATGAGGGAAAATGGAAAATCTTATCAGGCAGCAGCGCTCTCTCTTTGGAAGCTGTTCCCCTATTTGTCATAAATTTAGTGTATTATTTATTGCTTCTTTTTTTAAAAAAAATTAATTTGTGCTATTCTCAAACCATGAAATGTGATTATTATTATTATTATTGTCATTATTATTATTGTCATTATTATTATTATTATTATTATTATTATTATTATTATTATTATTATTATTTAGGCTTCCTGTTTGTAAGTAGAACTTACGGCAATAGAACATAGGGCAGAAGTTTAGTTTGGAAGAAAACCAAAGGTAAGAGTCCTAGTCTATATTACACCTATCTACTATCATTTTAAATTTATGCTGATTTTTCTGAACTGAATACACACTGCATACATTTCAGGATAACAGCAATATGGAACTTTAACGTAGTAAAAGGAAATAACAGCAAGAGAAAAACAGAAGAACCTCCAATTAATTATAAATAGTGTGCATGTATGTGTATGTGTTTTCCTGCTGGAAGTAAGAAGTATCTAAGGTATTTAGAATTAAAACATGATTAGGTGATAATACAAATTGCTGACGTAGGTCCTGGAATTGATTTCAGTTTATCATTACAAAATCACTTTTGAAAGCTTTCAATTTACTTTGTTTACAGACCTCTTATTGCAAATTGTTCCCACCAGGTACAAATTCATAGTACATTTTAACTGCTGATATGAATAGAACTTGAATAGTGTCATCAATGTTTTGTATGTGAGGAATATTTGTCACAACAGGACCACAGGAGCCTCTCCTGTAGCTTAAATGTTATGCAGGTATTGAAAGGAAATTACATTCTGAAAAAAAAGTGTGGAAATTCAGCATTTCTTCTAAAGTAAACTAAGTATCACGTGGGTTTCAAACTGTTTAAATTCCTTAATTTAGAAACTTCACAGAGAATATTTAGTACCTTTAGAATAAATATTATCATAAGTATAATTAGATGGCAAAATTCAATGGAATCACCTCAATACTTCAGAACACTAAAAATGTGTTTTAAATGAACAATATAAATATATTTAAACCTGATAAAATACTTCAAAGAACATAAAAGTTAAACAAACACTGAAGTCTGTGTATTTAAGGAAATGGTTTTATAGTTTTATTCATTCTCTAGCATTTAAGCATATTTTTCATTCTTTCCCCACTTATCATATCTAACTTCTGAATACAGTTCTGATAAGTGGGGCCTGTATGGATTTTTTTTTTCTATCATTAAAGATTTAAACGAAAATAATTTTAATAGACTATTCAGATGTATTGTCATGGTTTAAGCCCAGTCAGCAACCCAGAACTACGCAGCCGCTCAAAGGGATGAGGAAGATAGTTGAAAAAATGTAACTCCCACGGGTTGAGATAAGAGCAGTCCAGTAATTAAGGTATAACATAAACTACTACTGCTGCCACCAATAATAATAATGATAAGGGGAATAACAAGGGAAGAGAATACAACCGCTTACTACCCGCCAATCGATACCCAGCCCAGCCCGAGCACTGATCTAGCCCTTCTGGGTAACTGCCACCGGTTTACATAGCGGGTATGACGTCCTGTGGTGTGGAATACCTCTTTGGGTAGTTTGGGTCACATGTCCTATCTCTGCTTCCTCCTGGCTTCTCTTCCTCCCTGGCAGAGCATGAGACTCAGAAACTCCTTGATCAGAGTAAACATTACTGAGCAACAACTGAAAACATCGGTGTTATCAGTGCTGTTCCCAGGCTGAAAGTCAAAACCACAGCACTACACCAGCTACTAAGAAGGAGAAAAATGACTGCTACTGCTGATCCCAGGACATGTATTTATACCTGTATCATGACTGAAATGGCATTGTGAAATTTATTTTGTACTCCCCCTTTATTTTTCACTTGGCTCTCAAGATATGATTTTGACTTCCTTTTATTATTTTTTGTCCAGCATTAAATAATGTGTCAAGAACAGTTTTTCAGACATTTGCATGATAGTTATCTACAGATGTGGAGGCAATTTAGTAAAATTGACTTTTGAAATAGGTTATTGTCACTAAAAAGCTCTTGCACCTGGAATGTGTTTAGGCTTGTCATAGCAGGATTTCATCCACTTGTTCTTACATTTTTCAGCATAGCGATTGACAGTGTTTGTTAGTTGTGTCCGTGCCTTGATAGCATCATATTCTGCCAGTGACTTTTTTTTCTTTTTTCAAAGAGAAAGATGCTCTGAAATGCAAACTCTGCTTGTTTGTATCTCATTGTTACATATCTTTATATAGCTTATCTCTTTTTTTCACTGTATGTGTTAACTTCATTCTTTTTCCAGGCCCAAATTTGTTAAATCAAATCCTTTAGGCAACTGTTAATGCATCTAGCTATTTCTGTTACTTCACTATGATGGTTTTTTTTGTTGATATGTGAAAAACTACTGATAGAAATACAACCACTAACTTAACACTGTATATGGCTATATTCTTTGCTGTAAACTGAAGAAGATGGTGTCAGGCATTAAACCACAACATTATAAACTGTCAACTCTTTCATCTGTGTAGAAAAGGCTATAGATCCCTAATTGCTTTCACAGGCATGGCAGATACAAGTGAAATTAACTTTCATTTTCTAACAGTAACTTGCTCTTTTCTTCCTGCCCTCATTCCTAACATGACTTCCAGCACTGATTATCAAAAGAATGCATTTGCTAACAATATATTAATTAATAGGTAATCTCTCTTCTAAAATATGGGAGCTTATAGCTAGATTTGTTAGCTGTAGCCAAGTAATTTAGCTGGAAGAAATAAACTTTGTACAGCTCCATATTAACTTACATGGCTTTTGAAGAGTAGGATACTTGGAAGCAATAGACATTGACTGTTCTTTATGAGTCCTAAATCTGACTAAAATAGTCTTAACTGTAAAGTATTTACTTTACAAATGAGTGTACTGGCACTCTTAGCGGGACATATGGATGCAGGGGCAGCATATGGGTGATGACAGAAATCGGGTTTTCTATTGGATTAGAACCAACAAGCTATTCTGAGCAGTACAACATAAGAGAAAAGAAACAACTATGATCTTACTTGTGTTCTGCCTACCGGTTTTCAAAGCCTCTTTCTAATGAGCCCCACAGGGTCAGCACAGAGTGGATTTTTAGGTCCAGTTACTTTGCCTGCCAGCTGATGGATCATGGTGCTGTGATTTACTTATGGACCCACTTAGTGGGCATTTGTCTTCCTACTATTGGTAAACTGTATTTAAATGCTGATAGCTGATGTTATGCTTTAAACTTACATACTTAAATACAACATTGCATGCACTGTATTCCAAGTAACAGCTCATGTTTTTTCTTTTCTTAAATGTCCATTCATTTTCATTATATTGTAAGAGTTTGTACGGTATATATCAAGACACCAGTTTTCACCTACAAATAGTTGCTGGCTATAAGACTGGCTAAATACCAAGAACAAATGACACATATATTCCACCCAGATGTTTTTACCAGGTAAGTCTTAGAGTAAAAGTGTCTCAATGTTTAGGGGTGTTTGATGCAGTAGTACACATATATGGAAATGGAAGTTTAACAGCAAAGAGGGGTGTCACTGGCTGGTTCATTAGTCTAACACAGCAACCTGGTTCCTGTGGGCAGCCCTGGTTCTTCAACAGGAGAAGATTTTCATGTGTGCTCAAGGCAGTTGCAGATGATTGCAACATTCTTCCTGCCTTTGATGCCCGGTGCTCTGTGGCACTGCAAGGAGCCCTTGTGTCCCATAATTCCCTTGGACTAACATGAATCTTCTTTGCATTCGATGTAGAGCCTAATGAGATCAGCCACTTCTTTCCCTTGATGATCATGCTCACTTCTTGCCAAGTTGTGTCATTAAGCCATTCATTGGCAATCTCTCCTTTCTCCCAGAAATCTACCTCAGTTTTCTGAGCTGCTGTGCCACAGTTGAATGTGTACCCCAAAGGATGATGGACAGCCATCACACCACAGTTCTAAGCTAAATTTCAGTTACTGAGGAAGATCCTGATTTCTTATTGTAGCCTGCACTACAGCTGAACTACGCCATCTTTGCCTCTTTTCCAGATATATTAATAGTCTGCTTGATTTAAAGCAAAACCACGAAATATCCTCTTTGCATTGTACCCAGGCATGTAAGACAAGCTTAGGATAGGAAGTGAAGTATTTTGTAATGTTTGACATAGCTTTGTAAAAGGCAAAGAAGCACTATGCAGTCTGTAGTGGATCCCTTACTGATGTGTTGCCATCTTTCATTGAATACACTGAAGATGCTAAATGTGATTGCTTTCCCTATAAGATTTCATATTTCCATGTTAATGTTTCTTTTGAATCTTTGAGGTACTTATGACCACTATCTCAACAGTTTAACCCCATAATTTTATCTTTTATATCCTATGTGACTCTGCTTTAAACATTTCTCACAGTTTACCAATCTGAGGTCATGCAGTTGGGCTATGTTGCAGCTAGATTTTGGATCCCTAAGACAGACAACTGACAACAATTGGGAATGAATGATATTAGGTAAAAGAAGGTACTCTAGGTAAGGTGGAGGACAAACCCAATGACGACTATGGAGTATACAATTAATTTTTCACTGGAAAGTTAAGGCATATGTCTGAAGGTCTACTTATACCATATAGAGACCTCTTAAGCAAAAATGGTCATTGTTTTCCTCATCTGGTGAGATCATATATCTTAGTTTAAAACTATTTGCTTCACTTCTTTTTTCAGTAGGTAACAGTTTTACCCAGTATGATAATGCTGGGCAATTTTGTGTGATTCAGGGAAAAAAGGGTTTAGATACATCCTGCTATAGTCTTGACTGGTTAGGTGGATCAACAGTCTCAAAAGCCTTTTTGGTTGTGCCTGGAGTACACACAAGTGTTTCTTCTTAGAGGAAAATTCGAAGCAATTCAATATTATAAAAGTTCATATGCCTGTGTTCAGCATGACCAGTTTTCATTAGCCAGAGGAGCAAAGGGTGTACTGTTGCAGTTTGATAACTTAACCCCTTGAAATTCTGTAATAACTTTGGGAACACTAGCTATATCAGATGTTGGTGTAAGCAATATTTATAGTTATCTTTCATTCACAAGCACATGATCATCAATCACCACAGAACTTATATTGCCTATTTCCATTTTCAACTCTTGTGTACATACCTAACCTCCCGTACTGGGAGAGCTGAGGAGGAACTGTTAAATTCTGTAAGAACATCCCAGGAATCACATCAAATTTCGAGAATTTTGTTCTGTTGTACAGAACTGTAGTATTGCTTTGGAAAAGCTTAAACAGTTTGATTCTAGTAACGTAAGTGTCTTGGTATGTTGTCAAAACCAAATTGAAATTATTATGTTCATGACCTGGATGATATGCTTACAATCTAAGGGAAACTAAGCACTGATTTTCAGGCTGTTAAACAACACAACTGCACAACCATTCCACCTTGTCATTTTTTTTCTCAAGACAAATTCAGTACAGCAAATGTAGACAGATCCTCATTTTCAGGCATTACAAATCCCATGGTCTGGGCTTCATGACTGCAGTCACTCATTTGTATCAACAGCACTTTCAATTGTGAGACATGTAAGTAGAGCAAGTGGGGTCAGCTCTGGGCTAACCAAAGTGAGCATGGCAGGTGTTAGGTTTAGAAGGAAGTTTTGGGCCAAGTATGTAGCTTGCCAAGCCTGAGAACAGGCACAGGTAAAAACATAAATTCTTTTGCCTTGCTTCATCTAGAGTGTGGACTATCCTTTTCTTCATAACCACGTACTTTGCACTCTCGTATCCAGCTTAGAGCAATGAAAGTTTGAAAACAAACAAACAAAAAGCAACTGAAACAAAACCCCTATGATATTTATATAGGGTAAGATGGATATGTGCATCATAGGTCCTCAGGCTGCATTGCAAAATGGCTTTTCCAGGGCCTATATTCCTGCAACACATTTGATGGTCTTAGCCTTTGGTGTTTCTTTTATCTTGTAAAGTCACTTTCTTGGTGGGAAAGCTAATGTGTCTTTTGAGGTGTCTGGTCCTTCCCTGGCTAAAGCTCTTCTGCAGAGAGATAGTATGCTTTATAGAAAAAGTAAACCTGGTTTTGCCTTTGTTTCTGCTAAATTCTAAGTAGTGCTGTCCCTCAGATACAGAAAGGAGTGAGTCTACCGTTCTGACAATGTTACTGTTCTACTAAAGACTGATTTTCAGGCTCCCAGCTGAAGTTGCCTGACTTCTCACAATCTCTTAAGAATGTAAACTCTGGAGATACTGTGGGAAGAATGTTGTTTCTGTCAGCGCTGAAAATGCCACTGCATGCCCTGAGGTATATAACCACCATGAAAGGGTAACTCTTTCTTTATTAGCAGCTTTCAAAAGCTGTCATCTTTTGTAACTCCAGGGTGACTCAACAGTTGTAGTTGTCAAAGGGTAGCAGCTGTGAACATAGCTGTGAACATAGATTCAAGAAAGTGATAGTAGAAAATCTGATACTATCTGTGTATTTGAATTGAGGTCTGGTTAGCACAGGCAGTTGGCTGCATTTAGTCAGTCTATCTTGAGGGGGGAGGAATGGTCAACAGTAATCTGTATTCTCCCTTGCTACGTTTGTGCCTTGCATGAAGTAAAACTTTGCTACTGCATCTGAAGGGCCAACTTTGGCCTCTTCAATCAATTGCTAAGGGAAGTCTCATGAGAAAGGGTATTAGGTAGTAAAGGGGCTCAAGATAGTTGGTCAGCATTCAAGGACCACTTCTACCAAGCTCAGGATCAGAGCATCCCCATAGGTAGGAAATCAAATAAGGGAGCCAGGAGACCAGCATGGTTAAACAAGGAACTGCTGGGCAAATTCATGTGGAAAAAGAGAATTTATGGATTATGGAAGGAGGGGCTAGCCACTTGGGAGGAATACAGGACAGTTGTTAGAGGATGTAGGGAGGCAATTAGGACAGCTAAGGCCTCCTTGAAACTTAATCTTGCAAGTTGGGTTAAGGACAATAGAAGGGGCTTCTTCAAATACATAGCGGATAAAACTAACACAAGAGGCAATATAGGCCCACTGCTGAATGAGGTGGGTGCCCTGGAGACAGAGGATATAAAGAAGGCAGAGGTGCTGAATGCTTTCTTTGCCTCTGTCTTTACTCCTGCAGACTCTCCCCGGGGGGCCCAGATTCGTATAGCCCCAGAAGGAGTCAGGATAAAGGGAGAGTTTGCTTTGGTAGATGAGGATTGGGTTAGGGGTCAGTTAAACAATCTGGACATCTATAAATCAATGGGTCCGGATGGAATACACCCATGGGTGCTGAGGGAGCTGGCAGTGGTCATTGCTAGGCCACTCTCCATCATCTTTGGTAAGTCGTGGGAAACAGGAAAGGTGCCTGAGGGTTGGAGGATGGCCTTGGTGAGGCCCCATCTGGAATACTGTGTCCAGTTCTGGGCCCCTCAGTTCAAGAAGGACAGGGAATTGCTTGAAAAAGTCCAGTGCAGAGCCACAAAGATGATTAAGGGAATGGAACATCTCCCTTATGAGGAGAGGCTGAAGGAGCTAGGTCTCTTTAGCTTGGAGAAGAAGAGACTGAAGGGTGACCTCATCAATGTTTACAAATATGTAAAGAGTGAGTGTCAGGATGATGGAGCTAGGTTTTTTTCAGTGATGTCCAGTGATAGGACAAGGGGCAATGGGTGTAA
>JBCJKH010079358.1:0-28001 GCA_039877255.1 Loriculus beryllinus
TCTAAATCCGGTGTTAGAGAATTAATGAGCTTCTCATGTAAATCATGCATAATTTACAGTGGAATTTGTCCTTGTGCCAACAACCACTTGCACTGCATAATAATGAAAGCAGGGCTTCAGATACATGACGCTATCTGCAGCCTCCTTGCGTCCTGCCTCTGCTTTTGCCTGAATATCCAGAAGACTATAAACCCTTTCAAAGTGCAGTAATATGAGGCAGCAAACAATACAGTCTTCATCTCCTATTTCTCCTTTCCACCTCAGGCTGAAGAATATTACAACCACCACCCAGAAACACACATTTTAAGAGCTATTAATTTTCATTTAAGAGCATTTTAAGTTCAGGCACAGCCCACTTCTGGATTGCATATCTGAGATTAACATTAAGCCTTTGTAATATTATTGAAAGTATTACCCGTGTTCTAGGCAAAAGAAGGGGCAATGACAACTTCAGGGAATAGAGAGAAGCCAAGGGGACTGTGATATACCACTCAAGCATACATGAGAGATGCTGCCAACAGGCATAGACCCAAGGCCATAATGCAGGCACACCAGTCTTGACTCAAACCCTATTTCTGTTGAGGAATAAAGCCTGAAAGACATCACAAACATCAGCTTACAACTTAAAAATATATTTTTATCTTTTAGCAATCACTAATCCACTGCTTCCATAACACCACCACCCCTTCTCACATCTCCCCCTTACCACCATCAGCCAGGAGAATCTTCAACAAACCACTGCAAAACAGAACTCACTCCAGCACCCAACCTATCAGTCCCCTACCAAGAGAAGAGCTAAATACCTTCCTGTGCACAGATGGGGCCACAGCTGGGATCCATAATCCATCAGGGAACAAGGCAGAGCTGGGGGCCCAAATTCAGAGCACATGGGCAGCCAAGCCATTGAAATCCCACTGACCCCCTACAAGCACCAAAGTAAATCAACTTCTTGTTCCCTTCCCTTCTCTGGGACTACAGCCTGCATGTACTGTTTGAGGTGTGCGTGGAGACCCAGCAAGGCTCTCAGGATGCAGGAATGGGAGCAGCAGTGTGGGGTGCATATCGAAATGCTTAATTGTCCTTCCATCCCAAAGCCACAAATACAAACCTGCTTCTGTATCACCTTCACAGTCTCTTCTAAATGTATTTACAAGGGCTCCCCTGTCTGTTCCTTTCTGTTATTACAAAGCATTCATATCTGATGCTTGTTGAACACAAAAAAGACATTCGCCTATCTTTTCCTACCACTTTGCTTAGCAGCCACGTAGAAGAGCTCTTTAATAAATCCCCCCAGACCTCCAGGAAGGAAGCCCATTTTATAAAACCTGGAGGCATCACACTGCTGCATTGTGCAAGGCTGTGCAGGATGAAGCAATAAAACCAGGAGTTTGAATTTTTAAAACAAAGGACACATTCTGCTCATGCATGCCTATGGCTCTCATTAGGGGTGACCATCGATGCTGATGGAAGTAGAAGAGCAGCAGGTGGAGGAACATCCCCACTAGCGCAAGTGAGGTATCTGGGGTGTCAACAGTCCAGTCCCAGCAGCTGTAAGAGCCTTCTCAGTTGCCACATGTTTATCCTGACTTGTGCTGTTGCTGGTGAAGGTCCCATCCACAACTGCTGGTTGAGGCATTTATTATTATCGAACAAGGCAACTGGATTTAATGGCATCATATCTGGATTTCTCCACCTTTCTCCCCTCATTGCTAATGCCATCACCTTACCAGTCCAACCCAATTGCCTTTACTCTTTCAAGATATTCTTGCCTCCTTTGCTCCTTCCAAGCCTTTTACTCTGCCAGCCTAACCAGTCAGTAACTTTTATTAGTACCAGTCATTAAACATTCAGCTCTGAGACAAGACCATGTGCCTAGTAAAGCCAAAAAAACTCTATGTATGGAGTGCAATGTGTGCCCTAGGGACACTAAATGATAGCGTATCCACAGCTTAAGTAGAGGTAGGATTTCACCTGAAGTCCCTGCTCCTCAGGTTTAATTGTTAAAGTAAATGAGAATTTTCCATTTCACTATTAGTTTTAATACCTGATATTCAACAGACAGAAGAGTACACCTCTTCTGCCACTTTCTTCTCTATTTCTTTGTTTTTCTCTCTGAGTTGGCCCAGCAAAACCTGTGGGGGTTTTCAATGGTGAACTCGACTGTGGGAGTGAAAATGGCATGATCTGTGCTTCATTTTGCACAGCAAATTTGGCATAAGCAGATGCACACCTCGAAATTAATTGCTGATGGGCTGATGAGCATCAGCATCAAAGCTGGTGCCAAGTCCTCTCAGAAATCCTACCAGCCTGTCCTAACTGAGCAGTGGCTGAACAAATTTCTTCCATCCACCCCTGAGATGTGGGATATTTGTCCAGTTATGTGATTTATAAAAGTATCTTGCAGGCTGGAAGCAAAATGTCCAGACAGCACCCTGGGCGTGAAGCGAGTACTGTAGTCATCCAAAACACTCATTAAATAAAACTATAGAAATAATGGCCTCTTTGTCTATGGGTGGTCAGAAAATAATGAGTTAAAGCTCTTAGTAGCCCTGACTTCTCTTTAGCTCATCTCAGTGGTCATTAATCGGTCATTACTGGTGGAGATAGAGGCCCCTAATGCTTCCCTGTAATGCAGCATTGCCTGCACATCTCCACATTGTTTTACCCTTAGGGGGGATTCATGGCAGACAATAAAAGTGTAATCTCATGCCAGATATTCACAGACATGCACCTCTAAAATAAAACTGAAGAGAATCCCTGTGAAATGGTATCTCACAAACAGAGCTGGTAAAGGGGGGGGCAAGCATCTCCTTCCTCCACTTTGCAGCCTTCCTTCAGGACCTGTCCACTCTTCATTACACATAAGTATAATTAACTCCCGCTCTGGTATTCCTCCTAATGAAGCTTGTTTGGGCAGCCCAGAATTACAAACATTTACATAATTACTTAATTCTTAGAATCAAATATTATTTTTTTAGAAATCTTTCTATCGCCAAAGTTCTGCACCATGCCAGGTGCTTTGTACAGCTTGTACAGGCGCCTCCTTGCCAGCTCTGAGCAAGCTTCTTTGGACTTGCAGAAGGTGGACAACACTCCTTCAGCTTTAAAACCCACCAAATTACAAATATTGTGGCTGTGTAAGAAAATTAATTACCCTGCAGCTTCAGCAGAAACTTCACCACATTTAAATTAAATGGAGGGAAAACCAACCAACTAAGCAAAGAAACACAGCCCACACCACAGCAACAGTTATGTTGAAACAAAAAGCAGCTCTCCAGCTCCCCCAGATTCTGAAGTGTAACCTTTGCATGTTACCCAAGAAAGTGAGAGCAATGCTTTTTTGGTCTCTCTTATTTGTTTTCCCTCCCCACCCTGTACCTCTGAACCCACCGGCTGCTTTCAATCATGTTTGAAAGAAGGGTAGAAAGATGAATTGATTTTTTTTTTTTTTAAATGATTTGTGAACACTGGCAGCTGGACAGAGGCAGAAATGCCAATCAGCCCTCTGCCTTGGGAAAGGTAGGTAAAATTCAACTGTTATACAGAACTTGAAAGTGAATGGGTGACTAATTAGTAGATGCAAGCAAGAAAAATTAAAAGCTAATGTTTCACTCAAAAATGAAAACAACGAGGTTAAACAAAACAGGAACTACGACACGCTGCACACAAGATCTCATGTTGGAATCAGTTTGAGTGCCATAACGCAGCTCAGAAAATCAGACTCCCTGCAGCTCAAAATGACGCTGCTCCTGCACTAGGAAGCCCAGCATTGCAGATCTCCTTCCTTCCAGCAATGTTTTATTACAAAGATATTACCAGTTTGTGAGAAGCAGAGGGCATTTTGTCACCCACTTATTTTCTCCCACTCCCCTCCACTCCTCAGGGACACCGCTGGCCCCTTTGCTGTGGCCCTGCTTATTCTCTGCTGTGGTCCTGCTTTACATGTGGTCCCAGTAGGTTCTTCAAGCTCACTAAAAGCCAGGGTACACTTGGATTACTAAGGCTGTGCTGTACATGCACAGATTTTCCTTGCTGTGCCCAAGAAGGCGCTCACAGCTTTTTAGATGGAGCTCACAGCTCTGTATAAAGTTTGAGCCCTTCCTCTCCAAGGACTCACATCTGGGTTACTGCAACATCCTCTCCTGTGGCCTTGCAGAAAATCATCTTGATGCATTTGTTTTTTTTAAAAGCTGCCATGAAGATCCTTTCTACACCTCATTGCTTTGACCACATCCAAATTCTATGTTTTTCTTTCGTGGTTATCTCTATATCACACACCCAGAATAGATGCTGTGCTTCTAGCTAAAAGGTTTTTCTTTGCTTTTCTCCAACTTGAATATCACCTCTCCTGCTACCAAGATGTAGTTCTACTCTGCCACTACTACAACTATTTTCCCTGAATTTCTGTATTCGAAACCTAAACAAACATGATTTCTGTTACACTGGCATGCAAAGAAAAGCTACTCATTGCTGAAAACTTCTCTACAGCCCTTCCTTGCTGCAGGACAGAAGATGAGAGAGGATAGACTCCACAACTGTTTTTATTATATGCACTGAGTGTGGTACAAAAACAC
Source organism: Loriculus beryllinus (assembly GCA_039877255.1). Lineage (NCBI taxonomy): Eukaryota > Metazoa > Chordata > Aves > Psittaciformes > Psittacidae > Loriculus > Loriculus beryllinus. The sequence goes on from JBCJKH010079358.1 coordinate 4,575, forward strand.
CTCTGGCCTTGTGACTGCCACTAAAAACAACACATGCAGCAATACTTGCAGCCATAGTGCATTTATATGGTAGATTTTTAATAGAGCTTGCTTTCTGGCATGCTGAGGCTGACAACTGATGTGGGTCACGGTCCACAGCATCCCTACACCCTGTCTATAATGGCACCCTACAGTGAGGGGGGCTCCAAAGCAGGTGCCCCTCTCTGCTCTGCAGTCATACAGCACCTACTACATCTGGTCCTGGCCCACATCTGGGACTCCCAGATGTTACAGGAACTGGATAATATTTGGATAATAACAATAACATGCTCCACTGTTTGCATTGCAGCACCACTGCGGTCATCAGCATTCCTTACATATTACTTCAACTTGCCCCTTGCTATCTCTACATAGCAATTTTTGTTTGAGTCCTAGAAAACCTGACTTTCCTTAGAACCATTGACAATCCAGAGGAAATGCTTGAGGTGGGAGCCAGTTGCTATTCCCAACAGCTCTCAGCCTTCTTCCCTCCAACACATTTTCACATCCTTGCCCTCTTCCCGCTGGGTCACCTCCTGCCCATCAGAGCGCTGTTTATTTTCAGCAGAAGGCAGGAAGAGTCCAAATTAATAGAAAACAGGTACGTTTCTGTTTTTCATCAAAATCTTCAAGGTTCTGGATAGTGTGAACAAAAGAAACCACTAGAAAAGGAGTTGGCAGTACAGCAAAGCAACATTGTGATGCTTGCAGGAGTGAACCCCTGAGACTCAAGTGCTGCTTCAACGAAGGAAGTATCCCTGCATCCTCAGGAAGCAAGCAGACAGGTGAGGGGAAAACTGGGGCTCCCCCATGTCCCTCAGCTGAGCCTGCTGGTGATCAGTGCATTCAGTTTTGGAACTTAGAAACCTGTAATTCAGCAGTGAGTGTGAACTCATGAGCCAGGATCCAGATGTGTGCTGAGTGAATAGAAATCTACTGTTTTTTCAAAAGACGCTTAACTTCATTGAGGCTTTTTTAATTATGTCTTCTTAAAAGACGGCTGTAATTTCTTTATATGTTTATCATCAGGGATGAGATATGTTGGATGGCTCTATCAAATTTGGGATCAAATTTGTAGGTATTATTTGAAAGCAAAAAGAAACATTAGGCTTGATGTACTGCACTCCTTGGGCTCCTTTGAAAGCATTGTAAGGAAGATTAAAAAAAAAATAATAAAAATAAACCCAGACATTGACATTATTTTTTTCCCTGCACACTGTATATCTTGATGCGCTATTTGGCATTCCAAACCTTGCGTCTGCAAAGAGAATAAAAGAAGACAAAATGTCCTGCAAATGCAAATATACAACTCTACATTAAGCTGAGTATCTCCTGATATCTCTATATAAAATGAAAGCAGTGCTTCAATTCCAGCTCTGGAGTACCTGAACACCACAGAGGAAAAGCAGTTCTTAAAAAGATCTATTATTGAGCAGTCTGCAGGATGACACATCTGCTTGTTAATATATAGGAGGCTAGGAAGGATGTGGCTGTGAGTGATGGATTCTGAAGTATTGCCTATGTACACCAAATCACATTGCTCTTTGGCAACGGAAAAACAGAGGTCTCAGAAACCGAGAGCAGGAGAGAGAAGTTTTAACAACAAAAATATAACAGTAATAATTATTAGCTTCCATTGTTTCTGCAGACAAAAGGGCAATCACTTTAATTCCTCAGCATCTTGCCAAGTCTCTTAACTCTAACAATTAGCACGCCAAATGAATATGAACCAGGATGCAATTACTGAAGAGACAGAGAGAGGAGGGGGAGACAAGGGCAGAACGATTGCTCAAATTATTCCACTTTAAGGAGCATCTCAGTGAAACCAGCTCAAGCACACTATTAACTGAAGTAAAATGAGAAGAAAAACACTGTAGAAGAAGATATGTGAAACTAGATCCTTCCTGTTCTCTTTCCTATGTGGGCTACGTGTGGGAGAGAACTATTCCTACACCCCTACTGAGGGTCTTGTGTTTTTCACTACTGCACACACATTTCCTCACTGCAATGTTGATGGGAAATGATAAAAACAAAATGTTTCTTCTTTTTTCTTCCTCGCTGATGTCTGTCTAAGACATACGTATATCTCACGTCACCAGCATCCTCAAATCTTAACAATTTCTTTCAACCTCAGCTCAGGGTTTAAGAGTAATTTTGTACTTCCCTTTTCTAATACAGCACGTACATATACATTACACACATAAGCATGTGCATGATTATGTAAACCTTCCCATCCAAAACACTCAGTCCACATTCCTCTGTCTCTGGGGAGCAGATGAAAGAACACCTACAGATGTGCACCGCTGGAAGCTATTTGGAAACTGCAGCAATAAGAGCAATACCAAGAAATTACTGAGAGAAAAATGAAACCACACGAAACCAAGGCAAAGTGGTGCGTCCACCCCACCCAGACAGACTGATGAAATAGATTTGCTTTCAGTTAAAAATTACCTTAGATGGAGTGCTATCAGTCTCTATATGTGGACACATAATACACATTTTTTTATAGTGTAAAAACATAAGGAATTAAAAACATGATGGAGTTCCTCTAGAAACCCTAACTGCAAACTTCCTGGCATAGCTGCAGCCAAGTCCCTGCCTTAATCATGCATGTGTTTTGCATTATTTTTTATTGACTTTTCAAACTCATAAAAGGAGAAATTAAAAGAAAATCTCAGTGACTAGTCACACAACTGATCTTTCTGGGCTCATAATCCCACAGACCTTTACAAAACAGTCTTATTTTAAACACCTGGGTAATCTTGTTGAAGTCAGGGAGATTACTCACATACGTGAAGTCAAAGATGTGAATCACCAGGTATCCCTACTGATGGACAAGGCAGGACTCTCTTAGAGACATTCTTTAAATGAAGAGCCATAATGGTGACTTTTTTCTTTTCCTTTTTTCACATTTTTTTCAAGGGGAAAGCTAAAATAAGAAGTGATGGAAGCATGAGATGCATAAGCTGCTAATCTCAAATCTGCAGAAAAACAGAAGTACCTCAAAGGCAGCTGGGGAGCCTGGGATGGGATGAAATGTTAATGCAACCCTTGCTTGACCCACAGTTGCAATGTAACTGCTAAAGCTATAGTGGATTCTAGCAAATCATTAATATAATCTGCAGCGTCTTTATGGAGACTCAAGCAAAATACAGGAAGGACACCAACTAAGTAAGCATCAAATGAAGGATTAATTCATAAGGAATCCATTCCAGGAGGAACCAGACCACTCTATTTCCATCTCCAGTGGGATCATGTCTACCTGTTTCAGCTGAAGGGAATAAACTCCAGCAACAATAATTCCACTTAAGATCAGTAAATATCAGTCTGCTGCCCTGGAAGAGACACATGTTCTACAGAAACCATTTTTTTTTTGCTGATCTCCAATTCAGGTGTGGACTACTTCCATCCCTGATTCCTGTTTAAAGTCACATGAGCCTGGGTATAATATTTCAAGCATCCAGGTTTGGGTTCTTTAATTGCAACTTTCTGTGACTTCATGATTTATTCATGTCAGGATGTACTCAAAAGTCTAGCATGTCGCTGTGATCCTTGCACGCATACTGTTAGCTTTAAAATTTCATAAACCACCACATACTTGACAAGTTGAAAAGTTAACAAGGGTTATAAGGGGGGGGGGGGGGGGGGAAGGAAACATGCTGTGCTCTGATCAGCTAAGCCCCCAGAACTCCAGGCTTTTCAGAAGTGCAGCATACAGCTTGCTATTAAAAAGGGAGACTATTACAGTATTGGCTTTATGGCCTATGTTTCCCCATCCCTCAGCTAAGATAAAATACATGTCTCCTCTTTAATGAAAGCCATACTTACCTCGTACATACTGGCTGTAAACTATCAAATAGGATCTCTGTCTAACGAAGAAATGAAGTCTTGCTCGCAGCTTTCCCCAAAGACCTCTGAAAAGAAAATGGCTTGTGAGGCCATTCGCTCCTACATAGGCATATGAGCAGTTAGGAGCTACCAAAACCTGCCCTTCAGCCCCAAACAAATCAACTATCATCTCCACACTGAATTCAGGGTGCTCTGGGCAAAGAGGAAAGAAACCTTGCACTTTCAGAAATGAAGAATCCCTTAGCTAAAAGGATTATTTGAGATATTTTATTTAAAAGAAGCTGCCTCCTTGTAGAAAAGAAATGCCACAAAATTCCGCCTGCAAAGGTTTCTACAAGGGTAAATCAAAGTTCTCAGCCTACAACCAGTAGAAAAACATTACAGGCAGGAACAGACAATATCAGCAGAACAAAACTAAAAACACAGATATGACCAAGATACCTTGGCAACATTATGCACGTTAAGTTGTACCTAGATAGACAGAGACTATTGTTGGGTTGTTTTTTTTTTTTACATGTCTACTCAATTATCCCAACAAGTTTTTGTGCATGCCCCCTGATTCTCACTAGTGATGATGCAGTTCTCACACGCATGCTTAGGCTCAGTGTTAACTACCGCAGGTCTCCCTCAAAGACGAAGGGGCTTTGGCTGTACACATGAACCGCCAGATGAAGTTTGGAGGATGACAAAACTGCCTTTCAACTGTTTTTTAAGCCAACAAACAGCATTTTCAGAGCAGCTTACCATTTCAGTTGTCCTGTGAATGGACTTCTTCAACGGGCAACCAACAACAGTAATTCACTTTCATCTCAAATGAAACAAAAGGATCAAAGCGAAACCAGAAACTATGTGTGTACGGCACCAGAATATTTGATTACTGTTTCTGAGAATATACCTGCATTGCATGAAAAACCTCCCAGCAGACCGTTCTGCACCGTGTTTTTATTTTCCAAATGCAAATTGAATTTAAGCAGCTTTACAAAGCCTGTTTTGTTAACAAAATCAGAAAGCTGTTTGAGACAGTCCTGCCTCTTTTGCCCGTACCAGCAAGGATGGCTCAAATCTGCATGATGAGGCAGGGAGGAACACGCAGGCAGGAGGTGATTTGGTTTCTGCACCAAACTCAGAACTTAGGTCAATGAGAAATTTCAAGCTTGCTTGGTGAACACTGAGCTTACAAGCAAACACAGATTACAGCAAGTTGGGCTGCAGCTGGCTCTCCTTGAAGAAGAGCTCCTGCAAACTCAGAAGCATAATTTAATAAAATGCAATGGGATTCAGGCTAATCATAAAACTTGCCATGATCAGAAGACTGAATAAAATTGCTTCTTCTCGTCCATTATGTCTTTATTTTTGATTAGGGAAACAAAAGCTGGGAATCAAAATGTCAGGCTTTTTCATCCCCGACGAGTTCCTATGGATACTGAAAAGGAAGAAAGTGCCTTGATTCTTGTAAAGATAATTAGCATACCTTCAGGGTGAAAAATAGGTAGAGCCATTAGTGGCAGTCAGACAGCCCACACTTGGATGCAGACTTCTGGAAAGACCCTTTAATAAAAAGCTGAATCTTATCACTGCACTGATTTCTAAGATGAGTACATAAAAATGCATTTATTTCATGCACTTGCCATGACATTTCATTACTTTCCAGAAAATGGTAAGCATTTGTTTCTTGTTTCTTACATGCTAAAATGTATACCACACTGAACACTGGCTTGTTTCTTACAGGATGCATTTTGAAATATGGATTAAAAACCTCCCCAGGCAGAAAGGACAAAGGAAATACATGACTCAATGTGAAGCTTTATAAAGCTAACTGGCATTACATGTAAAATTTTCCTCATGTTACACTCCCCAAACTCTTACCCTCTTTCTGCTAAGGTCACTAAAGCTGATGAGTTTAGTTTCTGGTAATTTCTATCCCCATACTTCTAATCCAAAAAATAAAAGGCTGATTAAAAATCTCTGATCCTTTCTGAAACAACATCCACTTGCATCTTCCCCTGTGTTTCAGCAGCAAGCCCGCTGTCTTGAATACTCTCACCATAAATCTGTCATCACTGGTTGACTCCCTCCAAGTGCCGTTTGCATGCAGAAATAAAGCCACGACATTGGTTTACTCTTTTAATTACTTTAATTTGGATGTCAGGCCAAAACCCCAGCTTTGTTGGGTATTCCTTTAGTCATCCGCATATGAAGTTCACTAGAGTAAGACAGTCTCATTTCTCCTTATCCAAATCAAAACGTGATTGTGGTGGTGTTGGTGGTGTTTAAGGACAAAACAAGCAGTTTGATCACTCTCTAAATTGTCGATACAACTGTCTTTCGCTAGAACTACTGCAGCCTATATGAATAAGATGATTAATCACTTCAACTCTACCAGCTATTATTTCTAATTAAAAACTAACCCATAAAACCCCATTTTATCACTAGGTCTGTGTGGTAAATAAATTTAAGCGGTCAGTAAAACACGCAGGAAATTACCTTTAAAAAATTACTTTTCATTTCCAAGTGTATCTTCCTAATTAAAATGGCAGTTTCCCATACATATCCCAGCATCCCAGTATGCAATAATTTAAAAGTCTTTGAAAGCACAATTCTCAACAAATCCATTAAAATAACTTCTTGCCATCATCTGTTCAATGGAAACTATTGCATTTTAATATTATACCATGCTTCTCAATGTTGACAACTTTACTGCTTCTCTCTTTCCCAGCCAGGCAGCGAAGATTAAAGCACAAGTAAAAAGAAAAAGCACACACTTCCTAAACAGGCAACTTTATACATATAGATTAAATCCCTACCCAGTGCTGGTGACAGATGTGAATCTCTACAGGTAATTATATCACCCTTGCTTTCCAGGCCATCTCAAACCTAAGAGTTTCTTGGGGCACAGTGGGGCTTCCCTGGCAGGAAAAAAAGCCCATTTTTTTTGCAGTGCAAAGAAGCTGCTTCGAAGCAGCCTCACAGTGTGGGACTGCCAGGCCAAGATACTGTGTGTGGTCAGCATGAAAATGCAGATGTTAACACCCTTCTAATCATCACTTCACATCTAGCATAGTCATAACTTACTTTCTGTATACAAGGAGCTGTTAAATAAACTCCTCTGCCTTAGGAGCCCCAAAAGGGCACACTCTATAGAAAGCAAAGCAAACTCCTCCATTCCTTATGGAGCACATGACAAAGAAATGCAGCCCTGCTCTTTAATATGGTTTCAGTGACCAGGACAGAAAGTGGAACCCCAGATCCTGAGATGTATTTTTCACAGTCTGACTTTCCAAAGGATGAAGCAGAAGGACAGTGCTGGGCACAGGCAATGTTTTCAGTGCAAAGGAAGGAAGGAAGGAAGGAAGGAAGGAAGAGCAGCTCAACTGAGACATGAAAAAAGGCAAATGCTGCAAGCAAAGCACCAGCTGAACTACCATCTATAAATATTTGAATTATTCTATGCAACATTTCAGAACATAACAAACAGAGAGCACTGGGATTTATATTAAAATTATCCCTCTGTGCTGGTTCCTGTATGTGTATATGAATCATACATATTCTTCTTCAGATGCACTTCATATAAAATTATAGATCATATAAAAAGCTAAGGACCAGAGTTTCAAAAGTACTCAGCATCAGTTTAAATACTGTCAGCAGAGAGACTGCCAGAGAAATCAGCTGATATTTTTTGAGGACAGCGAGGATGGCAGAAACCACCACCACGCTTTTGAATTTTGCTGATACACAGCCTGGGTATTAATACTTTTCCAAAATCAGGCCACCTTACTCAGACTCTTAAATGTGTGCTAAATGCACTTGACAAAACCTGACTCTCCATGGCCAGATTCACCTATGCTGACTGTTCAAAACCACAACAAAGCCATAGCTTAAGATCTAGCCCAACTACAGTGCACTTGAAACATTTATAATGTGCCGTATGTATTACTAGTTATTTATTCTTTAGTACAAACACTTAAAAAATTAATTACACGCTCTGTCAGAGCTGCCTAATATATAGACAATCTCAACTATAAAACACTGCTGTGCTCTTTTCTCTAGCCTCCCCCACCTTTTGAAATTACCTTCAGATGTTTATTAATGGACAGTAATGCCTCTGAAATCTAGCAACAGCAAGAGGTAAAGTCTTGCACTCAGTTCAGTGCCATGTATTTAATTCTTGCATCATTAACCAGTGGCCACTAATTTTACCCTTAAATGACAATACAATTTTATGAGACTTTTCCAGAGTCTAATTTTTCTAACTCTTGCCACTTCAGAAGAACAAAAAAAAACCCAACCCCATCAAAACAAAATCTATCCTGAATTGCAATTCTCCAACTCATGTGGTTTTACAAGGCTGCAAGTGCACTGCTATGAGGGTTTACAGAGTGATACTGGACGGACACACAGGAAGAACAGCTTTAGAAGTCTCATCTAACAGTATTCACTTCCACTGAGCTGCAAAGATCTCCTTGGAGGTAACCAGCAGCCAAATGCTAGAGCATATGCACAAAACCACACTGGATAGCAGGGCATGGGAAAGCTGATCTGGAGATAGATACATACATATCTATATATACACACAGATATATATACATATATATATGAGCTAAGAAAGAAAAAATAGGAACATGAATATAAGTAAAACTTAACAGATGACCTTTCAAGCATAAGATTTGTTGAAAATGATCTCTACACCTTGGAAATTATGCAGGAGGAAATGAAGACAATGCATTTAGCAAGAGGTGTTTTCCCTGTTTCATTAACTGCAGGGTGATTACCAATCAGTTGTGAAAGTTATTAAAGCAATTTGTAACTTTAGGCATCTAATGGCATTTATGTAGGAGGGAACTGGCAATCAGCACCACCTAATGCAGCTTGAGGTGTTTCTGGTTTTTAATACATCATAAGCAAATTACAGCTGTGCCTCTAACAATACACCACATCTGAATCTGACTTTTAGTTTGTGTTATTAATTTGCACACTTAAGATGACTGGAACTAACAACCAAGGATGGCATAAGACCATTTCTCACCCTCCTTGTTTGCAGATTTTTTTTTTTTTTTTTTTGATAGAGACAAGAAATTCCTCAAGAACTTGTTCTGCTCTAGAATAAATAAAGTTACTCTTGAACATGCAGAACTTCTTTTAATGAAGGTCTCTATTTCATTTACCAAAATATCTTACTCATACTAAAGTAAGCGAGACTCCTTAATTCTCTCATTTGGAACAAGATGTAGTAGAAACAAGACCTGCGTCATAAGCAGATGAAGGATTGCTGTAACAAACATGCATGCTTTATTCCACAACCAAGTCACTGAATCCACATCACCCAGATATTCCTCTAGCTATTTTTTATCCCCCCCAGACAGACTTTTCACTCCCATTAATCTCATGAGTTACTGAAGACCATTGCAAATATGGGCATAACCAGACAAACAGTCACCTTTGATGCCAGCCATTTCATGGTTTCAGCAGACAATTTTAATGACTCAAAATACTTTATGGTATCTTCTTCAATTTCTTTGGTAAAATGTTTGCAGAGACTTTAAACTTAACTATGCAGGGAAATGAAAGGCTAACATTTCCTTAACAAGCAAACTTCATCAGAAAGAGCACTTCACCATACACTGTCTTTTAGTACCATAACTGATCAGTGTAGCAAACACAAAATGTTTATAGAAATCAGTTATCCAAGAAGAGATTTTTTACTACTTTTTAAGTATTGAATATTTCTGAGTACACAAATAAAATAAAAAACACATAACCCTGCCCATTTAGCTCATAATTGCCCATTACAAACTATTCCCACCTATGAGACTATAGGCCAATATGTTCTCAATTCAAGTTCTTTTGCTAAGAAATAACTGAAATCTCAGTCGTCTGACATTTAAATATAATATTGACTTTTGAATTGCTATTTTAATGGTGTGTTTAAGCAATGTGAATACATTCATGTTGTGCAGAAATAAATTGTTATATTTCTGCCATAAAAAAAACCAACAAAAACAAAAACAAACCCACACAAAACCACCCCATAGCACTATTTTGACTGCAATAAGCCCATTATTGCCTTCCCCATTTTCTAAGATTTCTTTTTTTTTTTTTTCTTCCAGGTGTGACAGTAAATCTGTTTTCCTGTCTTCACTTTTATAGACTCCAGCCTATGGGCATTTGCTAAGGTATGTATCTTCATTTTTGATACCAAGTACTGCTTCATTTCTGGAGAAGGTTTGGAGAAAGAGTCAATCAGTTCTGCATGCCTCTGAATCCTCAGAGAGTTGACTTAGGTATTCAAATAAAATATGATCAACTGAATCAAATCAACTCAAAGATGACCTTCAATTACCTTTTTTCAGCAACTTGCCACCAACCAAGGAGATCTGCTGGCTTTTGATACCTTTGTAAAATGGTATCTGCTTTGGAGTATGGTTTCTATGATTTAAATCCTGACACCCGTAACTCTCCCCTCTGTAGACCTAGCAGTTTTAGGTGCCCAATCTAAAAGTAGGGTGAAAATATTGACTGCAAGACACTGGTTAGAGTCAGGGTCCACACGAGCATTTCACCATGCAGGAGACTGAAAAGTCCTCCTTGTGTCCTGGCATTTCTAGATTTCTCCACCTCTCCATGTCCTGCAAGGATAAGTAAGATTTTTCCCTTCAAGGGCTTTCATTCTACATTCACCAAAATAGCCCCCCAGTTTTACTGCACGAGGTGCAGAGGAAGGCATAGTGGGACAGATACCAAGTTGATTTGAAAATTACTGAGAAAGGCTTTTTCTCCCTACTTAAAACTTACTTCAGTAAGTTCAAAATTTGAAATGTTGGCTAATCCCTTCTGGGGCTTTGCAATACTAGTAAAAATTACGACAGCAAAAAGACCTGGATTTGAAGCAGTTACAAACACATTTGTCTGGAAAATGAAATGGATGGGACAGCACACAAGAGAAAGACATTTCAGAAAAAGATGAGTTTTAATACCATGACACAGGTAATATTGCAAATCCACTCTGCTGTTTCAGCCTCCTTTTTTTGGTTTATATGTACACTGAAACATACTTTCCAACCCTAATGATTCTATGATTCTATACTTGAAACATTTCATGAGTATATATGTCTAGGTAGAAGATACCCACGGGGCACCTCAGTCCACTGGGCACAGAGGGAAGTTGTATTGGGATTTTAAAGAAAATCGGTGGCCATCCTTACACAGGCAGAGTGACAACGGCACCGCAGGAGAGAAAACAAGGGAAGCATCCTCCCAGCTGTAACTCCAATGAACCAGGACACGACTGAAGGGAAAAAACACTCCAAATTGTTCAGGGGTTTTCTGCTGTTGTGACATGCAGCAAGCCTGGTCTGTAACCCACCAATGCATACTGCCTCTCTCCTCCCTGCAATTGCTTCCCATCATGAAAACCACTGAACCGAGCTCACAGCCTAACATGTACAGTTCTAGTTATCTAACAAGCATGTCCTCTGGGACAGAAAAAAGGAAAAAAAAAAAAAAACAAACCAAAATGAAACAAAACCAGGAAATATTGTGAAAACTAAGAAATAATTAATCAATTTTCAAAGAGCTATGCATACAGCACTTATGCATTCCTGGGAAGAAATACATACATAGATACAGATATATGAAAAAAACTAAGACTTTCATTATGGGCATTTTCTAACATGCCTCTTACCTGTCTTATACAGCAGTAATTTTATTTTTACATTGTGCGTGTTTATAGCTTTCCCTTCTGAAAAGAAAAGAACCCTGTTTGTTCTCTGCAAGAAGGGCTAATTGTTTAAACTCGTCACTTTTTCAGAAAAATTACAAATCGGGCTATGAAGCCAGCAAGAAATAAAAGGAGGCAAAAAACCAAACCAAACCAAAAAGTCTTACATGCACAGGCCATTCCAGCAACCTCTGTCATACTCAAAGTACTATCATTTTTTCACATTACATGAGAAATCTAATCAAACGCATCAAGGGGGAAAGGCCAAGAAGCTCTCAGGTTGACTATATTTGACCTTTCTTCCTTCAAGGTGACAAACAAGCTAACAAGTTGCTAATCATTGTCTCAGCTTAAATTTGCACTTGGAAAAAAAACAAAAAAAAGTTTTGCTTAGCTTAGATTACGGGTAAAGCTGTGATCTCCCAGGAACAATATAGCTTGGCTTGACTTTGTTTTGGCTTTTTGTGTGCAGAAGAGCATTCTCTCAGAACGCTTTCACCAAGCCCACAGTTTGAAGAGAGCTGTAAGAGCACAAGCATCCAGCTCTGATCAGCTCCACTCTAACCTGCCCATCTGAAAATCACTTGATACATGATTCAGCTAGATTAAGACAGGGTAAATATTGAACAATTGTTGAATATCACTTTTATCTGATGGGATAAAATTGGACTTGTGTTATCACCAAAGGAAATTTAGGGAAATAAAATAATTCAATTTAAGCTTTGGAAGAACCCATCAGAAGACATGCCTTTTGGTTTGGTAATGCTCCTGCATGCAAATGTCTGGTAATGTTCTCCTGATACAAGCCACAGATTATGGTCACCTAAATGACTGCTTAGACCATCCTCTCTCATTAAAAACCTCTTCTGAGGTTGCTTCAACCATGCCTCATGAACATTTCCATGTGACCATGTGGTGACTGGGGCAGCAGGAATTGCTGATCCTTACAAGCCAGCATCCTCTTGCTGGATGACTGTGTGGATGTTGTCAGTTGAGGTGACATCAGGACATTCAAGAGCTCTTGCCCTGACAGTTTAAGGCTGCTTTTATGTAAAGTTAGGATGTTTTCTTTCTCAGTCTAAACTTGAACACTATAAGGGCACTTATTTTTAATCCTATTCAGGGAAATTCTCAGCTTGTTGAAGATGATGGCAAACTTCCCACCATCAGCTTGAAAGACGAACAAGATTTACCCTTAAAGAATTCAGAAAAATTAAAACCACCATGGGAAACTCTGAAAACCTTCAGGAACTAGAAACACAAATCCCAGGCTCTTCCCCTGCATAGGTGTGCTTCAACATTTCATGTAATCAATCTAATAGATAAATTAATCAAGGAAATGGTATTAAGCCATGAGAGCTGCAGAAGTATCTACTCATCTAGGAAAATAAAATACCTTCCTTATTCAAATGGCTTTTTTGGACTTCTGGTTTCATAAAACCTAAGATTTGATGACAGCATATAGCTTAAGCAAAGCTCTTGGGAGCCTCTACCCTTCTTCCCACGCCAGAGCTGGCTCCCCACATCACAGACGCATGATTTTTGGTGCAAAGTAGCATGAAGATTTGCTGAGGCAGGAAATCTAAAGCAAAGAATGGGAAGTGTTCCCTTAATAGCTATTGATGTCTATATGGTACGAGTCATTGGTCACTGTCACGATTTTTTTTCTAACATGAGCTGCAGCATCAAAAGGAGATTCATTTAATACAAATGGTGTGGATGTATCCACCTGTTCATGCTCACCCTTTGGCTGCAATCAATATGCAGCTTTCACGAGCCACATTATGGGTTTTGAAGAAGGACATCCCACTGGAATAAGCATGGATGTCCTGCTCAGGCGAAAACCTGTACCAATACAGCCCATGACCAGGCCATCTGAGTATTGACTGAAAATTAATCAAAAGCAACAGGTGAAGGCACAGTGAGAAACATGTGGAAGGAAATGCAAATAGGAAGCTATTAAAAGAAATCAATGCCACACACACAGGTGAAATAATTAATGTTTCTCACACTACCACCAGTTGTTTGGGGCTTTATACAAGCTCATGAGCTCTACTTTGCCTGGTAAGCCAGGATTCAGCAGCTTGTTTAAAAAAGTCAAGTCCAGAGTCACAAAATAGCTGCTCAAAATATAACCTGCGAGCTGCAGCCTAGAAGGTGCTTTTAGAGCCGTGTAAAAAACAAAAAAAATAAAAGAAAAAGTTATATTGCAGGTTCTTTACAAGTTGGGAATGAGCTTTTGCTTGGTAAGACTGTATCAAAGTATTTCTTTCTTCCTTAAGCTATGCAGTGGTACTTAAGCTACAATGAAAAACAACCCCATGTACCTTTAAATATTTTATTGTTTGAATCAAAATGGCTCTTCTATGCCTAAAATGGACTGAGGTTTATTTTTATTGGGAGATACTGCAACAAATCTTTCAGAAATCTTTTATCAGCATTCCACTTTGCAACATCCCCACCGTAAATTTTACCATAAGGAATTCATTACATAATTGGATGTGGCTCTACTCAATTTATTTTCTCTTCCTGAGGATCCAAGCGTAATTCATGATTCATGTATAAATTATACACAGGAGCAAGTGATCTGAGTGCAAACTGAATATTGCATTAACGAAGACTGCACTTCTCAACTTCGGCATGTAACATTTTCATTTTAAAATGGAGAATAAGTATGGGAAAGACCTTTGAGCTTTCCTCAATACATAAGAGAGTGAAACACTGCAAGCCCAGAGGGTGCAGACTCTGTCAATCCAAAGCAGTGGAAAAGAAAAATGTCCATTAGTAAATATGCAATTTATATGCAAACTTCAGTTAGATCAATCCAGAAAATAAGTTAATCAAGACAACCAGCCAGCATGAGCTGGCACTGCAGAGAGTTATATACTTGGGGGAGGGGAGGTGGGGAGATATTTTCTATTTTTTCTTTCTCTCTATCTCTCTTAGCAGGTTGGTGCATTGTCTAAGAAAGCAAGTCCAGGCTTCTAAAATAGGTAGAATAATTCAGGGATAAGTTTTTAGAAGTTCTCAGCTTCTCTAGCCAGAGACAATTTTTGAAAATGTGCCGCATATAGCAAGAATAATGGGACTTTCTGAATGCTAAGCTCTTCTGAAAAAGTTTTACACCCTTAATCTTCTAACTAGAAACAATGTCTTCAGCCTGCAAAAGGGCAAGAAAGGTCCTCTGACTTTTTATCTCTACCCTGATCTTTCCAGAAGGGAAAAAACTGGGCTAGCTGGAAAAGCTCCACAAATTTGGGCATTTCATCAAAACTCCAAGAAGAGAAAGCATTAAGCAAAACCAAAATAACCCACCAAGAATTATAAAGAGATTATTTTGAAGAGATTGAAAACAAGTCAAAACTCTTGGAAAGAGTTTCTCATCAGTTTGCCCACTACAATGGACATTGAAATGGTCCGTTTCCTCCTCTAGACTATGTTTCCTTGGTAAAACATCTCTGTGCACCTACCAGCAAATAGCATGGAAGTCACACAGCTGTAAAGCATCTTGAAAAAGCAATCAGTTAGGGAGCTCACCAGGCTGGAGAAAAGCCACACTATCTGGGAAGGACCACCTAGTTCAGGATAGAATAAACCAGGCTTGGAGTTATGATATTAAATTTTTCTGCATGGTCTATACAATAAATGGTGTTTCTTTTTGTGATTTTTCCCACCCCCAAAAAACTGGTTGACATTTTCTGCAGCAGCCAAATCCTCTTCCCTTTCTACCTTTCAGCTATCAGAAAACAGTTTCAGCTCACAAGCTTTAGCATTGCCTCAATGGGAAATGGCTGGAGCTGAGGCAGAAATGGATATCTCCTCACAGAGATACCTCATCTCATTGCCAGTGAGCACTTTCCTCACCAGGGCCAGGGAATCTTCATGATGGGATAGAGACCTACAGGCTCCTGGGGTGACATGGTGCCATTTGGCACAGCTAAAGGGACTCAGGCCAGAGAGACAGAGAAAAAGAAAGCCAGAAGAATATAATGACCACGTATTTGCTGAAGCACTGAAAAACACCTAAGAGGGCTTTAAAGCAGGCAAGTAGTAATTGGCAATGGTTTTGCTCAAAGAAAACCACATACAAACCCTTCATTTTCTCACAGAGCTGCCTATCAAGTCTCACACAGGACTCTAGAAGGAAACAGATTTGAAGAAATGGAAGGAAAGGAGAAGCCAGGAGACAGTGACCCAAATACCCACACTGATGGAAAACAAGACACTGAGAAGATGGGAAAGTCTCAGAATAGAGAAGCTCAGGGAGGATGCTCCATTCACCTACAGCAGAGGAAAAATAGGTTTTGGTGGTTTAGGAATTCATTCCAAAGCATCATTTCAGGGCCTGATTCACCACTTACTGAACTCAATTTAACCATGTTAAGTGCAGAATCACATAGCAGAAAATAAAACAGCTACTTATGGCTTTGTGAGACTGAAAGAGAGCATCAGGCTTCTTTTACCTGTGCAAACTTTTATCTACCTTTCTCCAAAAAAGTCACAAACTGAAATATTAACCAGTCTTCCCATAAAAAGAAAAGACATTTTACCACTTAACAATCCTGACCTATTTAGCTTCCAGCATCCAGCACTAACATCTATGAAGGTTCTGACAGTCAAAAACAACTCAATGCTACCAGGTACCTCTTCCATAGCAAATAATTTCAAATATGGGTCATGCTGTTCTCCAGACTCCAGTATGGTGCAGAAATGAACTTGCAGAGTCATTAAAATGCCAGTGACCTCCCATTGAAATGCTAAAAGTGCCACTACAACTACCAGGGGCATAACTTACTATTTTGTGAGTGAAACACCAATGTAGAAATGCTTTGACAAACCAGCTGGGGCTACTGAAATACCAAAGTCTAATCAGGGTAAAAAAGCATCCACAGTGTTATGGCCATGGGCTGACTGCAAGGTTCTCTGCTGCAAACCAAAATCAGAAACGTTCTGCAATAAAGGAGAATAGAGATCTCATCTTTTAGAGTAACTTTTGGAAACCAATGACTGTTGATAAGAGCCACTCCTTCCTACTTCAGAAATGAAAAAAACCCAAATCTGGTTAAGTATATACACACACACACACATTCACCATAAAAATATTCAAATTTCTTATTTACAAGCACTGGGCATAATTTCTATTACAAACCAGGCCTTTATAAATAAATGTAGAGTTACAGAATCTTGATGGGAACACCAGCAAGCAGCTTGACTTAGAAGATTTCAAATGAACCAAATCATGGCACTCAGACCATATTAAAGCAATTTTTCTATGGAAAATTGGGTTTGCAATTCTCAAGCTCTGCTGTAATAAAACACCATATACTATATTTGTATGTCAGCTGATTCCAGGCACTGATTTGCTCTATATGTTCACAATTATTTGGTAAGGATATACCAGTGACATAACTCTATGAGTACACAGGCTAAGCTTACCTCTTAAAGAACAACATTTAAAGTGTTCTTCTTTTCATATTAATCCTACATGAACTTTAAGTAATTTATGGTTACTTAAAGTTCTAGAATTCAAAAAATTCTTTGTAGAGTGAACAAGATGCTAAATCTTCATTTAAAAAAAAGCAACACAAACCCCCTGTTCTTAAGCCAGAGAGACAGCACTGTTGATTAATAAACAATTTTTCCATCATGTCATCTTTGAAGGATAGTTAAGGAAAACTCTCTTAAGAAACATACTTTTGAAATATTACTGATGCCTGAATTTCTTTGATTTTCCTCGCTCTCCTTTCACTGCTTCCACTCCATAAAAGCTTCTTTGCATGTTTCAGAAATGGTCTTATTAAAAAAAAAAAAAAAAAAAAAATGACATCAAGCTGCTAAGTAAATCTATCTCTTTCACTAAAACTACAATTAACAAGCTATGGGACTGAGATCTGTCCCTAAGGCAGATGCATGAGCCCAACAAAGTTAACTGGAATAACCACTGTTGACCTCAAAAGGGCCTGAATTTGGCCCTCTGCGAACTTCACAATAATTATTTAAGAAGTCAAGTAATTTACTAGACACCCATCCAGAAATCAACCATACTATTCAAGCTTTACTCATGCTATATCTTTTAGATAATAAGAGAACAAATTTAGCTATTCTTAGCTTGGAAATTCTTATGGCTTCAATAGTATCACCTTATGCAAAGCCAGCTATTAACAAAAGAGCATTAAATATTTAGACAGCTTTGCTGGCTTGCAAAATAAGCCAAAATTAGTGCCTCACAGTATTGCATTCCACTAAGATATTATTTTAAAGGTCACTATGCATAGCGGCAACCCCTACATCTGGTATGCAGGCAAGTTGTACATTCAGTTTGGTGGAAGAACAAGGAGTTTTGGCCACTGACATGTGAATTTACGTTCTGGAATATGACACTCCCTCTTGAATTACTCAATTGTTTACCCTCTTCTTTGTCATCTTCCCTAAATCCTGGTAGACATGAAGCATCTGCCAGGAGATTATGCTGAAATTAGCAGGCAAGTCCCACGGAGGAGCTAGCTCTCATCTACAATGGCTCCAGCTACACAATACAACCACCGCCTTCACCAGCTTTATTTGCTCATCAGCCAAACAAGAACATACAGTCTGATTAGAGGTTGCTTTATAAGTGAGTGTCAAAATATAACTTCTGCCTTCCAGACAGACACAGATTACTTATTAGCATTATTTCTCTCAAAAATCATCTTCTCTAGGAAATAATCTCTTCTCTCTTCACTTCAGAGAGTTTACATGCAGCTTTCCAGGATGTCTTTAAAGTGCAAGCAAACTATTTACATTCCTGCCATATGTCTATCAATATCCTGCAGCTGTCTATCTAATTTACAATTAGATACCAAACTTCTGCTTGCATAACCATTTGCATGCTTCCCTAACTGCATGTTTTTAACACAGATAAGTAGATTTTTTTTTTTTCAATTTTTTAAATTGGGCCTTATTTTTTCTCTCCCAAAAGTCTCCCAGTAAGTCTACCATAATTCTCATATTTTAAGCAGTCAATACCCTGGGACAGGTCATCAGATTACATCATACCCTACTTCTTTCTGAACAAACTGGTAAGACACAAGCCACACAGCAAGAAAGACAGCCCTCATGCATAACACACTAAGTAAAGTTGTAGTTTCAGAGGTCTATAGACACTACAGACATCAAAACTTCAGTTCTGTATTCATCCATATGGCTGCTTCTTAAGTGCAGGCATGTGTCATGAGTTGACCAACTAAATGCAACAGCAGCACTCCTTAATTAGAGCCATGCATGAACAAACCTACCCCACTTAAATAGGGCCTGCACTTCCACTGCCTCCGTGGCACTTCTGGAGATAGATTCAATACTCAGTCTCCAAATTCCCCAAATAGAAACCTTTTTATAGCTCAAAGTAAGCCAACATGTAAACTCATGCATGCATTAGTGTGTAGGCTGAAAAGCACTTGCAGCATAGAAAAACCTCTTGGGAAAGTCTGTGGATGAGCACTGGCGTTTTTGTGTTTTGCATTATGAGTAGATGCTATAAAGGACGGGCAAGTTTTTAACTCACATGGTATCCCTCAGCATTGCCTTCCAATTGTCATGCAAAGGAGGATGCATTTTTGCAAGGACTGGGAAAAACCTCAGCATATTTGTCTCAAAAAATGTACGGCTGACAGGTATTTTTTCAGGGCTCCAGGGGAAAGTAGGGGAAAAATTAATTTCCTAATCCAAAGAAAAGACTTGGAGATCTTTTTTTTTTTTCCATAACCTGAACTAGTATTTCAATTAAATATAGTTATCAGGAAAAAAGCTAATCAAGTTTTCTTTTTGGTGAAGCAATATTCTAGAAAGCCATTTTATGTTACTTAAAATAAGCTACAGTCAATGAGAAGAAAAATCCTCATTTTCCTCTTTTCTTATTAAAACAGAGCAAGAATTACAGTACTAAATGAAAGTCATTTTACACTAAAAAAAAAGAATTATCAATTCTGCAAATATCAAGACAACATCCTGACATTTTCCAAATTATTTTTGTCTTACATCCACTCAAAAGAAAATGCCATTAAAATTGACAAGGTTTAACACGCAATTTTGTTTTGAAGAAACAGCCCTCTCCAAGAGAAAATGGTTTGAATGGAATCTTTGGTTTGTTTTTTTTTTTTTTTTTTTTCCTGTTTTGATCACTAGCTAATTATTCAAAGACATTGGAGTTCTCTGATTCTGGACATATGACATGGATTATAGTGGAACCAGCTGGAGATTAGATTTCTAACTCACATATGGAGCTCATGACCCTCTTTATGAATCATCACACCATTTGTTTAATATTTAATGCAGCTCTTAGTTACACTGAAGAAAACACTGAACAACGGGGGCCCATAAAATTAAAATCATACAGCAAAATCACAGCTACTTGCAAATCCTCTCTTCTTTGGGAGTTCATAACAAATCTGTCTGATCTAGGTTCATTAAGTTTATTTTTTCACTCCTGAGATGGTATGATATGATGAAACACTAAAATTTCATATAAACATCTCCGATTACAGCTTGTGAGCCTCAAGAGATCCAGCCTTGCCTTTCATGCAAACCTAGGCATGGTAATATCTTGAGATTAAAAAGAAATATTTCTGAGCACGTTAATCTACTGAAGTCTTAAGAAGAGTGGGAAATTAAAACTCTGCAGCTCTAGATAAAATTTTACTATCTTAAGTGCATAGACCATGGTCCATGGAAACGTAACTGCCTTGGTCACGATCGCTCTTTCCCTGGCTCCTTAACTCATCAACTTGAAAAATAAATTCGGAAAACTATCAGTAGATACCTATGGATTTCAATGAACACAAACCCACAGTCAAGGACATTTTAGCCTTCAAATTTGCCAAAGCAAAAAGAAATTTAAGTTTTCTAAATGCAGCTGCACAGCTTCTAAAAATTATCATTGTGTTAAGTGCTATTGAGTTGTGCAAGCAGTTTAAAACTCCCCCCTGGCTTCTCATCTGAGCAAGGTCAGCAAAGTCAAGCCAAAACCCAGCTCCTATCCTGTCAACCTGAATCTGTCTTTTGTTCAGAGACCTGTTTCTACTCAATAGGAAGACATGCCTTGCCTCCAATTGCCTTCCAGGACAAAGCACAGATTTGTGTCCAATCCCTAACAGACATCCAACAAGCAAAAGGTCTTTACAGACATGTTATTTTCTGGTACAACACATCCCTCTGCCTTCCCTTTTGGGCCCATCAGTGTTATTCATTCCAACTTACCCTCATAATACCAACTAATCACATACCTCCTTGCCCCTAGATGCCTATTTTGACCTGAATTATTTGATACAACATTACTCAAGTCATATAAGTCTTGTGTGGTTCACTGCTAATAATTCAGCATCTGTCAATGTGTTCATTTAAAGGTCCCTTTTAATAAGGACTGGGTGAGTGGATCCAGTGTTAGAATGTTGTGAAGAACATTGTATTCACTCAAAAGAGGTGCTCCAGGCAAGCCTCAAAGCGTTGCTCACCTTATACCAGGCAGAGTTGGGTGTGCAGCTGGAAGATGTTGCCAAGCATGCCAACTTGAAACATGTTGCTGCTGCTCCTTAGCTGCCGCTCTCCTCCTGCCGGTCTACAGCCAGTGGCAGGGGATGTGCAAGCACTCCTCATCCACTCTGGCACTGAAGGCTCCTGAGAATGTCCTTAAGGGCAGATGAAAGGCTTTCATCTTTCATAGTCCTTTTTGCAGCTTCACTGTGCTTTTTCATTCCTGTCAAAGCCAACATCCACATGGGCAAAATGGTTTTGCATATTTGCAGAACAGAGCACTGTGCATCTCCAAATGCGCATGTGACACAAGCAGTTTACACATTTTCCAAGTGCAAAGCATGCTACTGCAGCCCTGACTTCTGCACAGCCTCTCTGCCTCAGCACTGAGCACCTGCAGAGCACTTGCCTGGCTGTTGAGGTTACTGTCTCTGCCAGCTTGAACCCATATGAAAGGGTGGCTGTGGGCACAGGAATCCCAGGTCACCCATCTCCATGAACAGGCAGCAGCTGCAGAGAAGTACCCTTTCCCCTTGGAAATACCAAGTACTGGATCAGCAGAAGAAACAGGCTCCTAAAGAAGACTTTTCTCCTATGAAACCACTTCTTGTGGGCCCCTTTGCCAAATTATGTATGTAAGTATAAACCTCCCAAGCCCAGCAACATTGTCCTTGCCATCTCTCCCCTGCTTTGCAGTCTGCATAACTATTCCAGCAGCACTTTCCTGTGTGCTCCCCAGCAGAATTAATTAATGTTTGCACAGTACTTTGAAGATGAAAGTACTAAGTGATTGCTAAATATCAGGCCAGATTCCTAGCTGGTTTAAAAAAATGACATTTGCAGCATCTGGCATCTGGGCCCACGATCAACCTGTCTCATTGGAGAGACTCTGTAGAGAATGTGAAGAAAAAAGAATTACAAGGAAAGAAAAAACAATTCGAGAAAGAACATATAGAAGAGTGTAGCAAAACAGACTGAAGTAATAGCCTTCACACTCTTTCCAGAGTCACAATTTCTGCAGGTGAAGAGTACAAATCTGTAGAGTCATGACACCATTCTCCTCCAAACCTCCTTAAAACTCACCTCTGCTGAGAAGCCTACATATCATTCGGCACTGATTAGACAGCTGATGTACTGTGACTTCTGCACACTGCACTTACTATAACCATCCTGCTCTTAATGCTGGCCCACCCCATCTGTTTACTCAATGTGCTGCTTCTCTCCTATCCCCTACCTTAAGCATTTCAAGGGCATTTTCCTTATATATAGCTGTCAGGCCCAGCCCAGGGATATACAAATGCCAACGACATGTCTTTCCAACCTTTTACAGGTTCTGTATAATATGGACGTGCAAAAGTCAGTTTCAAAGGATAAGCCTCAATAGGTTTAGATCCACTTACTGAGATGTGTGTGTTCCTGTATAAAACCATTGATCAGGGACAGCAACCCAGGAGGTTTAACTCATACACGTTATACGTAAAGCGGTTGTGTACCTTTCCAAGAGGCACTGTGCTGCTGCAGTTTAAGGGCTAAACTTACTGCTTATACTAGATTTTTTTACTTTATAGCAGGAATTGCTATTAAAATTGCACACATGTGGTCCAAGAGAACGTTTCATAATAAAATCAGTCTGTTACCTGAATAAACTGCAACAGTTAGAAGGGAACACAAAGTGACTCTTTAAACATAGCAGGATCACCTATATGCTATATATCATCTTAAATATAGGATCATCTGCTACAAGCTCAGGAGTGTTGCATCCCAACTAAAAGGAAGTGCAGCAGGGGTGCCAGGAGACCTCCTTGGATAGATAAGGAGCTGCTGAGAAAAATTCAAAGGTAAAAAAGAGGCTTATAAAAGGTGGAAGCAAGGACAGGTGGTCTGGAATGAATACAGGGATGTTTTCCCGGAAGCTAGGGACCAGGTGAGGAAAGCTAAGGCCCAGTTAGAATTAAAATTATCTAGGGACGTTAAGGATAACAAGAAGGGATTCTATGGCTACATTGTGAATAAAAGACAGACCAGGGACAACATGGGCCCCCTCCGGAAGCTATCGGGTGAACTGGCTACATAGGATTTGGAGACGATTGAGGTTCTCAATGACTTCTTTGCCTTGGACTTCAATGGCAAAGGCTCTGACCACACCACCCAGGTCTTGGAAAGCAGACGCAGGGACTGTGAGAATGAAGACCTTGGGCCCACTGTAGGAGAGGATGAGGTTCAAGACCATCTTAAGAACCTAAATGTGCACAAGTCCATGGGACTTGATGAAATCCATCCGCGGGTCCTGAAGGAGCTGGCGAATGAAGTTGCTAAGCCACTGGCCATCATATTTGAAAAAT
>JBCJKH010079374.1:0-10073 GCA_039877255.1 Loriculus beryllinus
TTGAATGAAACAGTTGCACAAGAAGTCTCTTAAGCAGCTTCATCTCTTGAAATGTGATTTCAGACTCAAAAGCAATGTGAGGAGCAGGCACATTCTCCCACAGTGAACACTTGTAGTGCTGTGCATGTGGGCAAACAGAGCACAATGACCCCATTTTGCAGATTCCCCTTCTGAAGGGCACAGTAAGAGAACTTTGCTCATGCCTACCCCACTCAGATAGATAGTGAACTTGGTTAGAAGGGTCAATCTTCAATTGCTGCATGTCCACAGGAAAAAGCTGGCTATTATTGCAAACCAACTTTTTACTTAAAAAAACATATCCATGAGGAATTACATGGAGCACTGTACTTCATGGGAGAAGACAAAACAGAGAATATTATTAGCATGTCATTTATTTACTAACATTTGGTGCACACGTATATATCCCTGTATCCACACAACACCAAGAGGTAAAAAAATGCAGTTCTGCTGCACATTTATCTCTATGTTGGAGAAAACCCTCAGTAAAGCACATTTCTCCAGCTCGTTACAATCCCCTTTATCTTTCCCATACATTCGTATTCCTTGTCCCTACTGAACACAAACATTTATTGGGCACACAGGAAACAAGTCCAGGCACCAGGAGCCAGAGCTATTACTTTTTCAAGTTCAGAACGCAGAATTTACCCACCCTGGTGCAGGGTGTTCAGGGAAAAGACAGAAGAGAGCAGGATGATAGATGAATCTGGAGTGAGCAATCCTTTATTCTGCAAATAGATCTTGCTAATACAGCAGCATATGAACGATCAGCTCTTCCCCAGAGGCAGCCTTGTTCCCCAGCAAGCTAAGGTATGGAATCTGACATGACAAATATTGATTTCCCCAGAGGAATTTATTTTCCAATCACCAGTGAAGTATTATCTCAAATCAGCAATCAAACCTCAGCAGCACTTTTCATTTCAAGGCATTTAAAACTATTAAACTGTAGAGATTATAAAATGTAAATAACTGGCTACACCTAAATGCAATACATATTTACATACAATTGTTGAATGCATTAGATCTAGGTGCTGCCCTACTTCATTATTTCTGAATCAATGCTTTTAAATTAATTTCTCAGCTTATTTTGTTTTTATTTAATAAAGGCACAATCCAAAGCATTTCACAGGAAGAAGAACTCTCATCATACCAGAACTGACTTACTCAAGCTCAGAAATCCTACATATCACATCTATATTGTAGGCAGTCTTCTCTGCTGTCAGTTGGTGTCAATTCACTTACACAGAGTTAAACTAGGTAAATTTTCAATAATTTATTTCACTACTTAAAAGAATTTATAGCCTATTTGCCTATTTCATCAGTCAATGGCATGGATTTCCCAGACACAGGACTAGTGTATGACCCATATTTAACTAATTTTAATAAGAAAGTTCCCCAAACTTGAAGAGGAATGGAAAGAAGATTATAAATTATATACCTATTCTACTCAAGAACACATACTGAAGGTTCATTCTATTCTTTCAACATGAAAATATCAAAACAACATGAAAACTCATGGAAACTGGAAAATTTAATTCTTGAGTGGTATAATACAGCGCTCTGACACTCCTCTGATGTATAAAGGGCATCTACCAGTAATTCCCTTCTAATTTATTCCATTAACTCATTGCCTATTTGCACAATTTATTTGCACTTGGGGCAAAGAACAACTTTTGCAATCACAAGTAACCCAAAGATGATACTAGTTAATTTTTTATGTCATCTGATTAACTTTCAGCAGTGAGTACACTTAACACTGTTACAGCTAACACATTTTACATTGGTTTTGTAGCAGAAAAACGTTCATATACAAGAGGAATTAACTAAGTAAACCTTCAGTAAACTGAGTATGGAAACCTGAATAACAAAACAGTGTGAACTGTTCATTATGGAAGTCAGTTGAGACCTGGTGACTCGGCGTGTCTAAAATCAGGCACTTCCTAAGAACATGCTGCAAGCTCACAGAAAGTCATATTTCATAGAGAAATTAGGTCAGATTGATTTAAAAACAGACCAACTAACATGGTTTAGATGACTATGAAAGATACATAACGAATGGAAGAACATAAAGCCATTCCCAGCAATACATGAGTCACAACTAAGAAATTGCTTAAATGACCAGGGGAAAACGAATGACACAGAAAAATGATCAGCCAGCAGAGTTTAGGCCACTAAGAAAGATTCCATTAAGAACAGAGAATTTGTAAGTGTTCTGTGTATCTCCGCAGTTTGTGGCAGAAATATTAATAGAAATAATAATACAGAAAAAAAGAAAAAACAACCACCCAAACGTATGCACTAAGTATTAGTGAATATTAGTGAGTACTCTTCAAGAAAAAGCCAGATGATGCAGTTGCAACACTAATTAGGGAGAGAAAATTAATCAGCAGTTGCTGAAATTAAGCAGATCTGGCTATCTTGCCTCCCAGAATTTGGAAACAGTGAGACAATCAGCATCAGGAGTGTCAGGAAAAGATTACATTACTCAGCTTTGAAAAACAAGCAAGGAAAACCAAAATCCCTAAATCAGGCAAAAGTCAGATAATTATATTCTTGTTAGCCTGAAATCAGCTAAATACTAGAATGGTTGATATATGACTTGACTAATAGCAATTAGAGTAAAACTAATGTCATGCAAGATGGATTTACGGGAAATAGAGTTAGCTATCTGGAATCTAGATGTTTTTCTTCAATGCATTTGAAAGTCTGACTGATAAAAAAGGCTACCTCTGCAAAATGACGTTTCCAAAACCAGGTTAGCAGCACAGAATATTTTCATTAAGCAACTGGAATTATATAAGTCTAAATTAAATACACAATTGTTTTTTAAAACATTACTAGACATCAATAAATAACCATAAATAGGAATCATCTGGTTTTAGCTGAACACTGCAGAATCTGGCATTTACCACCATATAGCATCTATTCAAAAGAAAATTTAAATCATTACAGGTAAGGCTTGTGCATAACAGACTGAAGAATGCTCTAAAAATACAGTAGGACACTGATGCAAAGCAAGACAATGAGTTGACTGGGAAAACCAAGCAAAGAGTAGAGGCTGTGCTAAACACCAAGCTTAACAAAGTATGGTGTCATATTTGCATATCAAGAAACAACACTGAGAATCAGCATCTTAAATGAGACCTGGAGTCATCACAATTACTCTCACAGACATTGCAGTGAAGGTTTAGCACCAACAATGGATGTGCACACAGGGAAATCCTAAAGCACACAAATGGATGTTGAACTACACCTGGAATAAGACCCTATTCAACAATGTACTATTTTTTTAATTGGGGGTATACTGAACATTATTCATGCAAG
Organism: Loriculus beryllinus; assembly: GCA_039877255.1. NCBI lineage: Eukaryota > Metazoa > Chordata > Aves > Psittaciformes > Psittacidae > Loriculus > Loriculus beryllinus. The sequence continues at coordinate 3,343 of JBCJKH010079374.1, forward strand.
ACAAACAAGAAATGAATTAGAAAATATGCTCTGCAAAAGGGCACAGAACTCCACCTATCTTGTTTATTGAAGCAAAGCTTGAGGAGTGTCCTGAGTGCAAAACTAGGTACAAGCCACACAGATCTTCACAATGTAAAACCAGAAAGGTACAAAAGTGTCTGTTGATGGCAAACAGTCACTAATAAAAAAAGATCAGATTAGAAATTAAGTCCATGTTTTGTTTGGTGTGTTTCTCTTAAGGATAATTTATTATTTGAATAAATTACCAAGAGCAGTGATTTTCTATCAAGACTGATTTTTAACATATATGGACAAGACGTTCTGAAACAGCCGTGAACTAATTTGGGGAAGTAGTATGGATTTGTCCAGGGAGCATGGAAGCCAGACTAAGGTGACCACACTGCAGCCTGTCCCTGGAAACTAGGAAATAGTTCCTTTAAGCAATACTACTGCTGCTGCATGACATTTTGGTGCATTTGGTGTCATGACAATAATCACTGAGCAGGTGTAGCAGGACATCGAGTAAATGATGTAATTTGTAATTAAAATTAAAAGCAAGTTTAATTTCTGTTACACCTTTGATTCTGTTATGAATGCTAGTCCAGTACTTGCATAATAACCCACACTAATCAACATTATCTTTGCACCTTTTTAATAACTTGGTATGCAGCCTCTATTCTCAGTGCCAGAAAAGTCTGCCACAGCAAGCAGAAAAACAGTGATTTACATTTCCTTACAAAATACAACTTAAAGAGCTTCAGATGACTGTTGGAAGCCCGGTAGGCAGTAACCATACATACATCTTTATCTGCAATCAGGCGTAAAGCTAAACTTTGGAAGCTGACTGCAGTGTAAACAATACTTAAATCTAAGCACAATATTTTGGGTTGTAAATAAGTAACCAAACATTCCGCTTTTTTCTCTCTTCAGTCTCTTCTTCCAAAATTATTTAGTTTGAACCCAGCAAAGCTTACTCAAGTGAAACTAAACATGGCAGATGGTTAAATGTCTGTATTGTCTGAAATGCCATCAACTTAGCAGCTACCAAATTACCAACAAGTATGATTGCTCATCACCAGTACCAGAAAAACTAATTACTCCTTGGGGAGTTGTATAAACCAGCACATGGAGCAGTGGCCTTTCATCTCCAGTGGTCTTTTCCATGATTAGATTCCCAATGGAATTCATACAACACAGTTTAAATTCACATTTAATTCTCAGCTGCTGCTGCCACCACCGTGTGTCACAATGTCTGCCTAGGCATTAGAAAATGATGGTTTTAGAGTTTGAAGATCGATCCAGAAATGCACTTATGCACTTTTTTTTGCCTTAAAAAGGCTATTCCTATTCCAGACAGCACTCAAAGACAGGTTGAAACTTCCAATGAATTTTAATGCTGTCTAAAATATAAGCACCACTGTAAACAGAAAACCTATGAAAATTTTAGGAAGACCGAACCAACAGAAAAGTGCAGCATTTTTTTGGACCTTTAATGTAGATGAAAGCATGCTCACTTATATTCTGTTACAGCAATAGCTGTATGATGCTGAGGAAAAAAGAAAAACAGTAAAATTGTGTTTCTGTCAAGTTCTGAAATGCATACCCACATCCTACAGGGCTGCTGTGAGGCCTATCAAAAGTCAAAGGAATCTCAAAACCAAGTTACTCTGGAAAAAGCCTTCCTACAAGGCTATGGTAGCACATATTAACCACATCCTGCCTCTAGCTAGGATGAAAGGTGGAAGCAGTTCCTACAGACCTGTGCAAGCCAATGCATTCCAAAACAAGTCTAAAATGTATAAAAGGAAAATCAAGTTTCATATAGGAAAACCAGCCTACATACAGAGCCCAGTTAAGTTTCACCTGATAGGAAATACTGCAACACAGAAACCATATTGAAACAGATATGCAGCCATCTTTGGGATAAGACACAGCAGTTTTACCACTACTACAGAAAACGGTCAGCATCTTAAACTATAGAGATTAGCAGTAACATGCGAGTTTATAGGCTCTTTTGTCACCTACCTACTGACATCCAGTTTTTGAGGGAAAATTAAACATTCCTCTGGTCCAGAGAGCCATCTCCAGCAGAACACTATGCAGATCCTACTTTCTTTACACTCCTTTCATGAGAATGTGGAGGGGAAAAGGAGTAATTTCTCAGCATTACAGCAAAACTAAAATCCTAGACAAATCAGAAGCGCTAGGCAGCAGCTTTAGCATAAACACTGGAAGGAAAACCAACTTGCCATCTAAATCCATAAACTTAAGAGACTGGCTCATAAACAGAAGCCTAAGAGTGAGAAATGTTTTGGTCAACGCCAAATATCCCTTTGGTGAAAAGTGAGGCAGGCTTTCCAAGACCCAGAAAAATGGATTACCCACATTTAGTAGGTGAAATAGCAAAGACTGGTGACTTCTAACACACACAGAAACACACCACATGAGAATATAAAACAGAACTTCATTAGCCTCCCACTCTAACAATTCCAGAGATTTGAATAGGAAAGGACCTTATTTTAAATGTCTCACTTTGCCTGAAAAGAACCATTATAACGATTACATTGCTGTATAAATACCTCTGCTCAGGGCAAGTCTTCATTTGTTTAAAAACACTATTCTTGTTAAAATGCAGCTTATTTTTACCACAGCAGATTGTATAAAAATAACTGTCTTTGCAGGAGGCCCTGTACTCTTTAGGGATAGAAAAGAAAAGCAAGGAACAGCCCAGAAACTTATCCACCTTCATCAGTATTCTGAGCTCCTGACAACAGGTGTAGAGATCAAGAGCAAACAGATTAGCAGCCTTTTAGGCAAGGCTTAAATCTTGATCTTATCTGTTACAAGGCAGTATGACAAAAAGCAGTAAGAAACACTAGAGAATGTGCTCAGTTTAATATATAAGTCTACATTGCTGAGAAATAGTAAGGAGCAAAGTTCCCTAATGGAGAGGATAAATTTCTAATTATTCAAATTTTTAAATTCAGGCATATCAGACCTGAGCTTTGGATCCAGAACTGCATTTGAAGCCAATCCTCTAATGTACCCATTCCCTGTTTATGGTATCATTTATGCACATACTTATTTTTCAGTCTGTGCTTATGTGCTATTCTAAGTCATGTGCAAATTATTTTTCTGTAATAGTTCTATAATAGGAATTAGCTACAAAAATGTATAATTCATATTGATTTTTCCATAATTCAAGATTTGGGGGGGGAACCAGGGAAATTATTATTCTATATGCTCACCCTAATATGGGGGGGACATAGAATAATTACAGCAGCACTCAAAATACACGGCTTTTTAAATGTTATTTCTTTTTTTAATCTAATTCTATGGGTTGGGGAAAGATGTGCACTGAGATGCACTTCTTGGCCTTCCTACATCCGATTTAATCACAAGTCACAGCAAATACTCTCCAGAGACTGGCAAAGCTGATACCTAAAGATTTAGTCCCAGTGGCTCTCATGCAATTACCAATTCAGCGACACACACAACCTCCATAGAAACCATCCCTTTGGTCTGAAAGGATGGTGAAGGGTTTTTTTCATTGCATGGAGGAGTCTGACACAAGACTGTCAGGTTTGCTGGCAAGACTTATGATCCCATGGGGGACCCACGCTGGAGCAGAGTGAGGAGTCCTCAACTGAGGAGGAAAGAGCAGCAGAGACAAGCTGGGAGGAAATGACCACAACCCCCATCCCCTGCTCTTGCACTGCTCATGGGGAAAAAGCAGAGAAAATGGGAGTAAAGTTAAGCCTGGAAAGAAGTGAGGGGTTGGGGGGAAGGCATTTGTAAGATTTGGTTTTACTTCTCATTATCCTACTCTGATTTAATTGGTAATGAACTAATTTCCCCAAGTCGAGTCTGTTTTGCCTGTGATGGCAATGACTGAGTGACCTCTCCCTGTCTTTACATTGACACACAAGCTTCTCACACTGTTTTCTCTCTCCTGTCCAGCTAAGGAGCGATAGAGCAGCTTTGGTGAGACCTGACACCCAGCCAGGGTCAACCCAGCACAGTGATGCCGAGTACTCCGGCAAGAATTTGTTGTACAGGCTGCAGATGTGCAAGATGACGAAAAAAATCTTTGATAAATGGTAAAAGGAGGGAAAAAAATGGTCAGCAGACCACTTTTCTGTGTCAGACCTAGAAACCGCTTTCCCTTCTAATTATCTGCAAAATGTTCCTTGCAAACACTTCTATTTCTTCCTGCTAAGTTGTCAGCACTAATTTTTACAGAGGTGCCTGTGCTCAACATCTTCTCGTACAGAATCACAGTGAAAAAAAGTTCATTTTTCATCCATGAGAACTGCAGAGTTCCTTTCCCTGTCACAGTAGCCAGATAGGCTGAGATGGCTGAGGTGCACCCTTATCATTTCCATTAATAATGTACAGGGCAACATTCTTGCTTGTTTCCCAAGCTAAACTTCTGTGCTCCATGGCTGTATTGATACTGCAGTGGCCTCAGTAACGACTGCATCTTAGAAATAGAGCAGAACTACTTTTGCCCTTAGTGCACTACATAAACCTCAAAGGTTTGAAAGCATGGCAGTGTAATTCCTAATACCATATAAAAATCAAGCTGTCTCAGGTATTTTTAATACATACATAAGGAATTACAAAATGAGAATATGTAGTAAAACCAAGAGACCATTATCCTCTCAGTCCTTAAATAAGCAAATCAAATTAGAGCAGTCTTATTTACAGACATAAGTTCACATAGAATTTGACCCCACATTCATATTGAAGATAATCAGTGCCTTATAGCTACACAGAAAAAGCTGCCAACTGTGCATTGAGAGTTGTAAACACACACCATTACCTACTGCTGATTTCTTCTTCAGCCTAGGAGAAGAAACCGGCTTACCAGATGCTGAAACCTTCAGCAGAAGAGAATCTGTCGTTCTCATTACTGCTGTGTACATGAAAAGAACCTTCCCCTGACATAAGCGGAGTTAGATGACTACAGACTAGAAAGAGAAGAAACAGTCCCTTTGCTTTATTAAACACTTTAAAAATTGATAGAGGGCTCCAGTAACAAGAGCTGACAGCTTTGATTACCACCACCACATTTCCTTCCTACCCTGTATCATATCCGTTGCAATCTAAAAACAATAAGTAAAACCTCATTCTACTTCATAAAGTTCATAAAACTCCAAAACCCCGCCTATTTGTAAATCCAAAGCAAACACAAACCAGTAACATCAGTCTCCCAAGTCGTGCAACATAAAATGGAAGGGTCTATGCTTAGAAAGAAGCCTCTAGTTACATTGTGTGATTAAACATCATTACATTGAGTACTCAAAGAAGTGTCTAGAATCACCGAATCACACCCAGACAAAAAAAGCGGCATAGTCTCTCCCCAGATCATCTCCAAACTGAACAGATAAAGCAGATAATACACAAAGACAAGTGTAAGGAAACACAAAACATTAGTTAACACGATTGAGTTTTTTTCCCCTTAGAAATCTGTAGATGGCCAGAGCATTCCCAATAGTCCCATGCGACATAAAAGAAGGTTTCTCCTGTGGTAACAGCATCATTTTGCCTTGAGATCATTCACACCTAATTGAGTCACATTTTCTGTTGATAGTTTTCTTTGTTTACTAAAGTAGGCAAGAGCACATAGCTTTAAAACCACAATACCTTGCCTCAGCCCATGGTTTGCCAATGCAACAATATACTATGGCAGTGCATAAAGTTTGAGAGTTAGACTTCAAAGCAAAAAACCTATTCAGAAGAATTATTTATAACCTATTAATTAAGTTGCAATAAAAGCGGTGCTAAGGGCTTCCGGTTCTAGGCAGTGGAACTCAGACAGACAAGGCATTGTTTAAATCTTCAAGCTTATAATTAAACCTTTAAAATGTTTGTGCTTAAGACAAATAAAAATACTACTTCTCTTCAAGCATAAATACTGGCTGCGACAGCACTAGTTGTTGAGTCTAACTGCCAGGGCATGTGTATGTGCTTCCAGCACTGGAAATGTTTCCCTTTTGAGGACAGAAGTTTCCTCTCTTACTTAGTGACAACTACAAGCAGTCAAATTCATTTTAGTTGGGTTACTTCCAGGCTTACCAATACACCAACTGTGTGCTTACTGGCTACAGCATCTTGGCATCATCAGAACAGAACCCAGATGATTTTCCTGGGCTCTCCTGGAAACAGTTTGGGAGAGGATTAGTAACAATGAAAATTACTAGAGAAAACATCATAAAAACCTTACACAAGAACTTAAAAGGCCACGGGAGACCCTACAAGCTGCACTTGTTTCCTCATTTTCTGCCCAAACTGACTTATGGTATTCTTTTAATTTATGCGTCTGTCTTTGATGTAGCTATTAAGTGAATGTGCCTCTGACCTTGGCTGGATGACAGAGGTAATTGTCCAAGGATTAATTGCTCTTGAACAGTTCTTTATAATCAGGCAGGCCTGCGATTCCTTTTAAACACCAGCCATGCTTTTACCTATACTTCTGGTTTTGATTTTTTCAATAAAGCAAATATATGTCATTACTAAAGAACATGCAAAAAACCTATTGGAAAATGGACGACTCAGGGAATTACAGACCAGTCAGTCTCACATCTGTGCCTGGCAAAATCTTGAGGCAGATTCTCCTGGAAAGCATGCTAACACATGAACAGGGGTAGCGCAGTTGATGTCATCTACCTGGACTTGTGCAAAGCGTTGGACACTGTCCCACACGACATCCTTGTCTCTAAATTGGA
>JBCJKH010079382.1:0-13893 GCA_039877255.1 Loriculus beryllinus
TTCCGACCCCCCTGCCATAAGCAGGGACACCCCACACTAAACCATGCCTCCCAAGGCTTCGTCCAACCTGGCCTTGAATAGTGCACAGTTTTTTAAGAAGACAATTTATGTAATGATTTCTCTATCTAGACTTTTAAAAAATACGTAATAGTGTGTGTCACAGAACAAATAAATTGTGATCAATGAAATTTACTGCTCAAACTCAACTAAAGCTCCACCAACATCAACTACATATTTGGGATGTCACATGGATTCATCACTACACTGCTGATTCAAGAATTAATACTTAAAGTTTATGGCCAATGATCAGAAATGTGCACTCACATACCTGATAAAGGGAGGGCTCTCAGCCTCAGTTAATCTCTTTGGGCACGTCCTAACCCAAGAAGAGGCTTCTTTTATATATATATATATATATCTATATATATATCCTTTTATATATATATATATAAATATATATATATAGATATATATATATATATATATCCTTATGTCAGGGCTTCTTTTATATCCTAGTCAAATCTTATCTGTGGTCAAGTATGGCCACTTAGCCCCAGTGGCTTAGGACCTTCATTTCCTTATCTTTGTACCTCTCGACCACCACTGTGTGAGAGCAACAAGAGATGTGTGGAAAGTCTTGGAGTGGATCACAAGAAAGTCTTGATTTATATGAAGTGTGAAAGTAAGCAGAAGTCAACATTCTTCAGAAACATCAACATGAATCACAACAATTAAGCAAAAGAGAAAGGAGAATAGCAATTCCTCAACAATAAACCGAAACAGTGAAAAACGAGAGATTTTTAGAGTGGAGAATGATTAATTGCAATTGTGTTCTACTTGGATTCAGAACCAGCACTCCACATTATTTATTTTTCAATACTGAACTGAGATTAATAAACTGGACATGGGCTCACAACAAAGATATGTAATAAATTCCTATACCCTCTATATTTTTGTCACTGGGAGGAAACTTAAAAGAGAGAAATTTGCATTATGAATGATGGTTTACTATGGTTTTCATACAAAATCATTGTATTATTTGCTATTTTGTAAACAAAGCCTCAAAACCCCACACTTGCCAACTTTGCACTATTGAACTGCAGATAGGCTATTTCCACCTTATACTCTGAAGATTTTTCTATCAAGGCAGTCTCATGGTAATGATGTGGCTTTTTGCTTATGTTCCATAATGAGGAACTGAAGCAGAAAAATATTTGAGCCCAGATTATGACTTTATTATGCTCTGTACCAATAATTTCTTCTGATGCTGGTAAAGTAAATGAGAGAACAGCAATAATGCATTTTGTTTATAGCACCTGTACTCCCATCAGATATGAAATTCTTTAGTTCAGTGGCAAAGGCAGAGAATATAAAAGTCGTGACATTTCAAAGCTGTGTCTTTATTGTGGGAAAATACGAACACAGCAAAGCAAGAGAAATTAGGATAAACAATGAAGAATAACATCGGTTTATGACTAACAACATATTTTTTACAGAATTGTTTATTCCATATTATTCAAGGCATTAATTCATATTCTTTCATCGATTTGGGTTTGAATTTTTTTGTTCATTTGTTTTGGGTTTGGTTTATTTTTAGAGTTAAAACAAAAAAAGAAATTATAAATATATTTGCAAAAAACCAAACACACAAAATCAATCAAACAAGCAAAAAAAAAAAAAACCAAAACAACAACAACAAAAAAAAAAAAAAATCCAAAACCCAAGTTTAACAGTCACCAGGGAGTATATGAAAAAGATTTTCTGTGGTCCATGGATGAGGTCATCTATGTGAGAACCAGGCTCCCAAAGTAAAATAGAAAAGAAGCATTCACATAGAAAAAAAAAAAAGCCTTAGTTAACCCTGCCATATTGTGCAGGATCGTATCAAAGCTATACAAACCAGTTTTGTCTGTCTATCTACCTATCTATCTATCTATCTATCTATCTATCTATCTATCTATCTATCATCTATCTATCTATCTATCTATCTCTTTTGTCTCAGGTCACTATAACAAGCAAAATTAATGTTTGATTTCAGTAATTACAAAAATATATATAGACAATAATGGCTGAAAGTCGGTGCCCTCAACCCATCTAGAATAGAGTGCAAAAGGAGTTGGGAGGAGACTCAGCTGGGACAACTGACTCCAACTGACCCAAGGGATACTCCATACCATACGATATCATGCTCAGTACATAAAGCTGGGAGGAAAAGGAGAAGAGGGGGACGTTCAGAATGATGGCATTTGTTATCCCAAGTCACCATTGCACATGCTTTCTTAGAGATCGCTGAAAACCTGCCTGCCAATGGGAAGTGGTGAATAAATTCCTTGTTTTGCTTTCCTTGCACAAGCAGCTTTTGCTTTATCTTTGAATTTATCTTAACCCATGAGTTTTCTCACTTTTATTCTTCCAGTTCTCCCCTCCATCCCACCAGGGGTGGAGTGAGTGAGAGGCTGTGTGGAGCTTAGTTACTGGCTGGGGTTAAACCACCACAGCAGGGATATGCTAACACTTGATATAGTTCCTTGGCACTTACGCATTATGATACACGATGTTTATACTGTCTTTAAGCCAAAGTACTGATGGCTTATTCATTATGCTGAAGAATGAGCCTGAGGAAAAAAGTGAAGTTACATCATTAATAGTGTTAGTGGAAGGAAGGATACTTCATTTTCTCTAGATAATGGGATTTACATAAAGAATAAAGCAGAAGCGCAGAAGCAGAAATTTAAACCTACCACTTTAAATGCATACTACAACAAATACATTTTTTAAAAAACTTCAATTTCTGCATCAGCTACAGGTTTTCTGTGATATCTTCATTAAGTTACATGCCAAGCTTTTTGTCACTATTTTTCAGCAATAATTGAATTCTTTTTTTTTGGTGTCTTATATAAGCCCGAAGATTGATATACATAGTGATAAGTACTATACCTACAACTGATTTAAATGGGAGAGTGGGTATGTGGTAAAGGTAACACCCCATATTATCGTATGGCTGGATGACAGATGTGCTCCACAACCAGGACAAGGGAAGAAATTATTTGTTCATGTTTGTCCTTACTTGTGAAATGCTGTCCTACATCAGAGAGGGCAACCATAACTGAAAAAACATGGCTAATACAGTCTGGAATTTCAGGAAGAAAAATAAATCCCTACATTGTAGAGCAATTCAATGAATATTAGTAAATACAGTAGAATGCCTTGACAAAAAATGTAGGAAAAGGATGTACTAGGAGCACTTCCTTTTTCCTGGAAATATTTCAGTATGCTTTGGGTCAGAGAAGGAGTGAATGTAGCTACAGGTATACTAAATGTGCTCAGGATGTTGAACTCACTGAGGTCAAATGGCATATATAACCTACAGCTCTCATCCTCTAAAGAGGGGCAGCTGTATGAAAACAATCCTCTGGAAACAGTTCCTTCTCCATGAGATCTCTCATAGCTTACTCAGGAAATTTTTAGGAAAGTACTTTTTGGCCTAGGCCAACACATCACAAGGCATATTTTGACCAGTTTAATATTGTCAATTGTGAGATGCCAGTACCTATCAAGTTCCCTTAATGACTTTTTTTGACACGTATAATCATAACCTCTGTATTCATATGATTCTGTAGTTTTTAAATGTAGGTACATACAAGAAGGTGAAGAAGATGTTTACATCAGTAAATATTTAAAACAGCTGTATTATATACGTATTGTAGCTACATAATCTTATATTACAACTTCCAACAGATCAGACATCTGAACACTTTATTGTAGGGAGAAAAGCCACAGTAGGAGAATGAGAGCTGCCATCTGGACATATAACCACATGCAGTACTGGTTAAGCACACCCTGTAAAATGTTGCTATATAGAGCATGGTCTTTTCTGATGTTTTGGTTTCTTTTTTTTCTTCATTTTTTGCAGGGTGGTGAAATTGCCTAAACCTCTTAGTCACAAATATAAGGCAGCCAGCTAAATGTCATATTCTTATCCTCTTAAAGAGACTTCCCAAAGGTGTTACAATACACAGTAGTCTATATTGAGTAGATGAATACCATCAGGATTTTGACAGGCACAGAAGCAGGCAGAAATGAGGCAGAGACGTCATGATTCTTGGGAAAGGCAGTATCATCTTTTTGAGAAATTAGTTTATGATGACAAAACCACTCATGGACATTTTTCCACTATATAGCAAAGCACATGGATGTATGCTTTGACTTGTTTGCGGCTTCCATATATCAAAACCATTCAAAACTAGGAAGGGAGAAAGCATCCTTGCCTTGAAGAGTTTTCAGTTTATATTGTGCAAATTAAATGTATCTTAATTTAATATTGCTCCCCCATGACTAGCACAGATTTTTAATTTGGAATTTGTAATCTCAGTTGGAAAGATACCCCAGAGCTATTAAAATAAGTGTCTTTCAACCTTTCTACAATTATGTAGGCGACTTAAAGATGACAACTCTTTGACACCCAATTCCATTTTCTGGATTTATACAATACTTCAAACTGCATTGCATAAGAGAAGAAAATTTGGAAGATGGAAAATCTTGCAATTTTACTGTACAAAATTTCAAGCTTGAAGATGTACTAATAAGAAACTCAAGAGTGGCAGACTGTCACCGGTGTGTAAAAGATTATGGGAAGGCAAAACGCGAAAAACAGATTAATCAAAATGTACAAAGGAAAAAGTGTACTTAAACCCTGTTGTCATTATTCTGGCAAAGGCAAAATGTGTAAGATGAAACTAGACATGGAGGAAAAGAAGAAAACATACAGAATAATTGCACTACATCAGATAACCTGTATCAGTGCAAAGTATATTCGCATCAGTAAAAGACATGCATAACACAAATGCTAATAAAAATAAAACCTAAACTTCTAATCGTTTTATTCCCTTGTCTTACAGCTAGTTCATGTTCAAACACAAAAGAAAGAAAACTTATGCAGGAATATACAGAAGTGCTCTCGTGATCCTAGCTATCATTGTAACTACTCCTGGCAGAAGTTATTGGCAAGCAAGCTAATCATTACACATTTTTATTGTTTTCCTTCACTGGTTTACTGTATTCCTTCCATACTGCATTACTCCCACAGCTTTTTCCTTGTACTTACTGAAGTTGCTACAAAATAACCATTATTGATCACTTTCTTTTCTTTAGATGGGTGGGTAGATGCAACAGCATTCCTGTGTTCCTTTGTTAAACATAGTCTATTTCATTTGAACCTGTACTAGATAGAGTGTCTGTAAAAGCATAGCATGGCTTTCATCAAAGTTGCCTGAAAACGAAATCAAAAAAAAGAGAAGAAAAAAAAAAAAAAAAAACCAAAAAAAAAAAAAAAACAAACAAAAAAAAACCCAAAACTTGGGAGAGAGGAAGAGAGGAGTGAGAAAGACACAGACCATGAAAATAGTTGTCTCAACACCCAGTTTAAGAACTTATTTCACCTGCTGAGCGTTCCAAAATGCCTGTTTGTCATAGGTACTTTTTTCCCCTTCCCAAGGACAGATATAATGCTAACAAGGTCATAAAAGTTGGAAATGCAAGTGCTGCGTGCTCCCCAGCTAAAGTTTACTGCAACAAGGAGTCCTTGGTATTTGCAATCAGACTGCCAAGAAAACATAAAACATTCTAAGTGTCTGCCTAGAGCTCACTGGTTATTATCTACATTTCAGGGAAGTACCTTCATGACAGCAGCTGAGCTGGGGTGTGGAAATGAGATGAGAATTCCTTTTTTCCCAACTGTGCCCCAGATGTGCTAACACATCAATTAGAGCACCAAAACCAGCGTGTGATTAGTCCTAGGCTGTACCAGACCAGAGTCTTATCTTGATTAAGCCACTATAAATCTGGAATAAATCTATAGAATTTACAGTTCACTGCAACTAAGATGAGAATCTGGCTTCCCACATGTAATCCTTGATTCTTAGCTCCCGACAGCAGTATCACATTAGGAATGTGTGGAGTGTTTAAATCACCGCAACATGACAGAATTACCCACAATGTGGAGCTTGACACAGTCAATCTCTTTTCTTAAGTCTCCTGTATCACTTGACCTGCTATTTCTGGAAAATATATTCCAGAAGACTATGCAAATTTCAAATCAGTAAATTGATGTGTGTACAATTAACAACTTCATTTCCTATAACTTGTCTTCTAGACCTCCCTCTGAAATAAACCAAGATCTGTTCCTTTTTTGTTCCTCTGTTCCCTGATCCTTCTCTAGTTTGCACCAAATATCATAATTTGACTCCAAAACCTAGCTCTCTGTACTGTACTCCGAGTACTGGCAGAATGAGGATCAGCACCTCCTCTACCCTTCTCAAGCTCTATGTGTGCTTCTGGATAGCCAGCAAATCAAACATTTCCTCATTACCTTCTATTTCCCTTAGATTTTAGATACCTAAACTGTCTACAAAGGAGAAGACTTTTATGAAAAAATTGTGTCATGCTCCCTTTCCCCTATGCAAAGCCATAAATCTTTCCGCTTTCCTCTTATCTTTGGAAATTTGTGGTATTGCTTTTTTAGTAGCCTCTTTTTGATTTGCTGAACATTTTTTTAAAACACTGTTGCTTTTGCTGTGAATGGCATCCTCTTATTTACAATTGTGGCTCATCACTCAACCTGGACCAGTCAAAGTTGTCTAGAAGTCTATTACTTAGTACCTTTTAATTGTCAGAGGTTAAGGTTTAAACAAAACTCATGAGACAAAAGCCCCTTTCAAAACAAAATAATGAGCTAAGTTACTGCTATATTTATGATCTTCTCACAAATCTGAAAATTGACTTCAGAAGACTTTACTCTCTCACTTACTCATTTACATAAAAGTCTAAGTGAGAATTAATACCTTTATGTCAGTAGTCGTGGGTGATTTTGTTCTTTTAATGTTTTCTAAGCATTTAAGTCTGTCGAATTTAAAAATACCAAAGGAAAAAATCCTAACAAACACATACAGACAATAAGTGCAAGAAAACAAATGATAAAAAAAAAAAAAAAACTTACAGATGCTTAAAGGAAAGTTCATCTCTATTCAGAAATAATCGGCTTCCCTAGGAGATATGCACATTTTTATGGAAGGACCATAGTTAAAATAGTGACCTTGTCTCATCTCATGTACAGACGGATCTTAAAGTTACCACATTTTATACATTTCACTTCTGAAATGCTTTACGTTTGTAAGGCAGTCATCTGATTTATCATAAACAGCAAATGCAATTTTTCTCGTCTATTGTTGTGATTTAAACCCAGCCACGCAGCTCGTTCACTCACTCAACCCCCCCTTTCTTGCCCTCCCCCTGCTCCCGGAGGAGGGGGAGGAGAATCAAAAGAATGCAACTCCCACAGGCTGAGATAAGAACAGTTTAGTAACTAAGATATAACACAAATCACTACTGCTACCACCAGTAATGATAATGATAAAGGAAATAACAAGGGGAGAGAATACAGCATCTTACCACCCACTGACAGATAACTCACCCCACCCTGCCCAACAGAGCAGCCACCAAAACCTTCTTCAACCCCCAGAGCACTAGCCCTTCCAGGGTAACTCTCACACATCCTGGCCACGACGTGCTGTGGTATGGAATACCTCTTTGGTCAGTTTGGGTCACGTGTCCTGTCCCTGCTTCCTCCCGGCCTCCCCTTCTCCCTGGCAGAGCATAAGACTCACAAAGTCCTTGGTCAGAGTAAACATCAGTATTATCAGCTCTGTTCCCAGGCTGAGTCAAAACATGGTGCTACACCAGCTACTAAGGAGAAAAATTGACTGCTACTGCTGAACCCAGGACACCATATCATGGTTACTCATTCAAACCCTAGACGTGAGAAACCCACCATATGAACTATCTTCACATAAACAGACACTTGTAATCACTTTCCATTACTACAACAAACAGGAAAGTGAGCATTCCTCAACAGTGTATGTCTGGAATTATAAAGAACTGATGATTATAGGAATTTGATAGCTATAGTTTTGAACCTGTTTCTGTAACCCAAGCTTAACAATCTCCAGTTAACTAAGTACTACAAAATTCTACAGGATTTTTCACATTGAAAACACTTTAGAGATATTAATTAAGGGTAGTTTTATAATCAGCAACATTTAAAACCTGAAGCAATTTATATATGCCAATCTTACTAATGATAAGCAAATACATAGAAAAATAAAAACATGTAAAATTTTATAATTCTGTAGTATCTTCTGGTTTCAGGTCTACAGTATTCTTTAATAAACTTAGGAAATTGGTATTAGGACGTTTATTATGATCAAGTTTACGTTTTTTCATCTTCAATTACTTTTTAGTTTCTTAACTTGGAATCATTTGTCAGGTAGTATTTACCTAGAAAAATTAAACCAATTAACCATTTTCATAGCAACGTTGTAGAAAGAGTTAAATTCATCATCTAAGTATACTGGAACTAGATGATCTTTAAAGCCCCTTCCAACCCTAACCATTCTAAATTTTATAAATGAAGTCTAAGATTTTTGTTTGTTGTCTTTCAGGTAGTCTTTCATGTTGTTTTTCATCTGAGATTCCATGTGTTTGCAAGATACTGTGTTCCTTTTATTTAACATCAGAATAGACCATGTCTTTTCAACAACTTAATGTTGAATCTGTAATAAAGCATTTCAGAAATAATCTAAACTGTTTATCCTTGAAGACAAAATAGTTTATCTCACTGCTTTCAGTTCTGCTTCTAGGACTAGCAAACAAGAGAAGTCTAGCATAGTGTCATATTTCTGTCAATTGAAAGCATTCAAGCTTTCAGAGGATGGAGACTGTCAGAGTCCAGAGTACTCCCCTCTAGGAATTTAGCAGTCTAGACCAGATTGCTAAGAGAGAACTGTAGGGGAAACCTGGATGGCCTTGGAGCTCCTTGAGAAAAAGTTGCAAAAAAAATGCAGCAAAACTTTTTCCCTAACAAAAAAAGTTAAGTCTGTCCAACCCATCCTCCTCCCTCCTCACCCCCCCAGCCCCCCACCCACCCCATCCCCCCCCCTTCTTCTTGGAAGATGATTTTAAGCTGAAGCTTTGGAACTTAGCCCCTGTCTGAACTGCACTACAGTAGCATTGTAGCTATGCCTGTGCCTTGCCTTGGCTCTTATTAGCCTCAATCATGACCCTGACCAGTAAAGTTGATGTTAACTCGGATCAGCTTTGTCAATTTGTACTTGCATGGTGATCATTAGATTCTTGGCTGACCCTTGTAACTATCACTGCACCTTCTTTTCCAGGTATTCTAGCACTCTTCTATAGGTGTCCATGAGGCCATTGCCCCTGTCTGTCTTGCCATGACTTCTTGCTCTGAATGACCTTTCCTTACAAAGACACCTGCTGTCGTTGCTCCTTGACAGAGACCACAGTTTATGAACACATGGTTTTTTACTCTTTCAGTCATTAGTGTATGGCTCCACATCATTCCACAGCAGGATTGCATTTAGGAAAGGGTTTAGAGGAAGGTTAGTTTTCTCATTCTGAACTTACTGTTAAATTGTTGAATCATTTGACTCTTGCTTTGTTTGCTGCTCTGTAACTGGAAGACTTCCAGGTGTAAAGGATCAGAGACATTGCCGGCATAACTTAACAGTATAGATCATGTCCTTGATGAGCTTATAATGTGTCTGATCATCTAACAAGGTCTCTGCACAGGATCCTATTACATTAATCACTGATTCTAGGATGAGCTGACGTGTCCATAGGCATGTCTTTCATTTGAACAACAATTTTCTCCACATAAAAAGACATGTTAAGGTGAGAAAAATAGATAAAGAAAATTAAAAGTGTCAACACAAATCCAGCAATTTTTATAAGGTTGTCACAGTTACTCATGTCTTATGCTTTCCAGTTATTTTTCTTCTTAATCAATATTCCACATAATTAATCCTGGCAAGAATAAGAATTTTACATAATTTCAACATCTTGAAAGAAAAGAGTAATGTTGCTTTGAACATTTGAATTAATTTTGTTTATCACCTCCAGTATCACAGCCTGAATGTTTCAGAGTATGGATCTGAGTAGCAAAAAGGCAGGAAAACACTGGAGTATTGCAAGTGTAAGCTATAGCAGCTTTCTAGAAATCTGTGTATTTTTTGAAGAAATTTCTATTTTGTGAGGTCTAGTGAAAGCAACAAAAACTATGATGTCAGTCTAAAAGAAATGCCTTTTAAATTAAGATTATATTCAATACCAAATTAGTAATGAAAATTCCGCATATGTTTGAAAAGAAAACTATGATTGATTTAATCCTGAATACTGTAGGTGTTCCACTTATTCATTTGCACGAATTTTGCATAAATGTAAGAAAAGAAAAAATATATAGTAAAGGAGTCTTTTTCTGGTCCTCTTTTGCTGTAGTAAAATTCATGTCCAAGTGAACTATATAAAAATATTGCCTTGTATCTTCAAAACATGTTAGATTCAAAACATATCATTAGTAATGGTTCAATAACAAACCATGCTTAACAGGTCAAGATATCTACAGTTCGTGAGAAAGAAAAAGAATGGATACAATTACTTTACATGCAGTGCTCTTTTTTTAATGAGAGTAAAATTGTCAGTATTTATGTTCAGCTATTGTTTTGTCCCCATCAACGCCAAAACAAATAGAAAGTATCTGCTTTATTCACATTCTTGACTCAACAGCTAGATGGTCCATTAGAAAATGAAGTGTTTCGTTTGTTTAACTTTGCTCTTGTTTTGAGAATAGAGCTGTCTGTTAATTGCAGAAATAACTACTCCATGGGAGTGTGGTAGCACAGAAGCTTGAAATCACTTTCTGCTAAAAACATTGAACAGTTTTGAGTCAGATTCAATATTTGCAGATGTGATCATGAGAATGGTAATTTGATTTGTGGAAAGTACACACAGCTGTTTGATGGACTTACATAACTCTTTAAAATATTGATAGAGAAATAACCAAGACAGCAATCTGAAAAGCAGATCTTAAAACAAGTTTTATAAAAATATAAATACTATTAATCTAACATTAAAAAAAACCCCAAATACAGCCAAACCTAGTCATGTTCACTTCCATTCTCTTGACATACTATCAGTTCATTGCACGTGTAGTAACAAACTGCTGCTGATTCTGAAGATGTCTGGATTGTTTTCTGCTCAAGCATGGAAAAAGAAGGTAATATATATTCCTAGTGATGTGTGTTTACATTGAAATCTAATATTGCTGTTGAAAACAAGCACCTTTTATTTGATCAGTTCTATGTGCTATGGGACATCCTGTAGATTTGATTTGCCACTAGGAAAACAAGTTTTTCCCATCAGTTGCTGAGAAGAAAAAAGATTGATCTGGAGTTTGAAAACTAGGCAGACCACTACTGGTCTGATCAAAAATGACATATTTTTAATTTTCTATTTTTGTCTCCTCATTTGAAGGAAATGTTACTTTTACACAAAATGCTGCAATCTTTCTCCTGAAAGTGTTGATTGGTGTATTTCCCAAAGTTACTGTCATGCAAATAACACTGGGAAGAGTGAGGTGGTTTTGTTTGCGGGGAAAAGGGGATGGTTGGTTAACAGGTTATGTTATGTTACAGGAAAATGGCATATGTTCTTATCTCATTTAAAGGCCAATGAAAACTTGCATCTCATATACATAAAGTTTTGTGCAGTTCAGTGTATAAATGAATGACCTGTTCCTCCTTGAGCTGCTGCAGTTCATCACATGATATATTACTTTAAGTCACCATCTCTTTAATTTTGTATTTGTATATTGGACTATGCAATATGGCATTTCAAGGCTCTTATGCACAGTTCTTGTCAGAATTAACTTTAGTGGCTGAAGAGGTCACTGTTCACACAGCTGGAAATGGTAACCTGCTCAGAGAGCACAAGGAAAGCTGTCAGAAACCATGCATCATGGTCCCCACATACTGATCCTGTTTGATTTTTTCTGAAATGGCCTGGAGGCATACTCACAATACAGCATGCTACCTCTTAGACAAGTCTGTTAAGGCAAAGTCAAACTCTTACTTTGTATCACTGGTGAATGTGATCTTAGTTGAAAAATTTCATCTTGAAACTCTGATAGAATCCATCTACTTCCAAATGTAACAGGTTTACAACTTAGGAGGCCTCAACAGGTTGTCCTGTGATGATGGTTGCAGCTCTCATCTGAGATTCAGTAGCTTTTTTTGCACTTCATTGAAGTATAGCCCAAAATGGAACAGAAACTGTCCTTGAATAAACGGTTGTTAACAGCAATTCAGGTGCAGCTAAAAAAAATCAGTAAATGAGAAACACTTACATGATTGAAAATGCTGTTCTTAGCCAACTCCACACATGAAAACTCTTCCAAACTTTTTTATCTGCTCCTACCAATCTGTGCATTCGTTTTTCATCAGTGAGACAGATCTTCAAGTCCTTATATCATCTCACTCACTGAGACAAATTGAATTTCAAAATTAAGTTGATCATTGTACAAGTCAGTCATTTAATTTTTTGTCTTAATTCAGTACATTTCAGACTGATAAATCAGTGTATGTATCCAAGTGGGAGTGGAGGCAATGATGTAACTTGTAAAAATGGTATTAAAACCACAAGGATTTTCCTTTCACCTTTTTTTTTTTTTTTTAATTTTTGTTTTGTTCTTTTGGTTTGTCTTGTTATTTTCCTTTTCTTTCCTTTTCTATCTCTCTCTGAGAAGCAGGAAACAATTTAGCAATGAAACAAGGTTCTGAACAAACTGTCATAAAAACTGATAAGATTTTGAGATTGGCTCCTCTAGAATGCTGTTCTTTGTCCTTTAGTGATACAGTACCTTGGCTGTTAACATGTAATTTCATTCCCTAGAATAAAAGCTACAGAAATATTTTAAAGCAATGTCTCAAACAGGGAAGAAAAGAAGACACATATACACCATTCCAGGAATCAAGGTATAATCCCTAGGGTTTTATCCTCCAAGGTACTGAGTATTTTCTTTCATGTTCAGGGACCTTTCAAGTTCCTTCTGAGAGGTGAAATCTGCTGCAGTGTGTCAAGAGCCTTGAGTGGATTAAGTTTCCAGTGCTCTCACTGTAGTCTTAGATTGTTGACATGCAGTCAAGTTTCACAATGGCTTTTTCTGTGACGATAAGGAGTCATGTAACAGATTGTATTGAAGGAAACAGGAGGGACAGTAGTATGTACAGTGACAAGAATGAAAAAAATAAACAAATGAAAAAATAAACAAACAAAAAAAAAATGTTCACAATGATAATACTTAAATGAATAGAAGATCTTATTAATGTTACCAAGGACAACTGAATCATATCAAAGAGATATTACCCAGGCATAACCTTTAAGGTTATCAAGTCCAAACATAAACCTAGCACTGCCAAGTCTACCACTAAACCAAGCCTTCAAATGCCGCATCTGCATGTCTTTTCAATACCTCTAGGAATGGTCACTTAACCACTTCCCTCAGCAGCTTGCTGAAATGCTTGATGACCCTTCCAATGAAGAAATTTTTCCTAATACCCAATGTAAATCCTCCCTAGCACAACCTGGGGCTCTTTCCTCCTATCACTTGTTACCTGAGAGAAGAGACCGACACCCACCTCTCTACAACCTTCTTTCAGGTAGTTGTAGTGATAAGGTCTTCCCTCAGCCGCCTCTTCTTCAGGCTATACAGTTCCCTCAGCTGCTTCTCATAAGACTTGTGTTACAGGCGTTTCACCAGCTTCATTGCTTTTCCTTGGACGCACTCCAGCATCTCAATGTCTTTCTTGTAGTGAGAGACTCAAAACAAAATCAAATCACACATGCTTTTTAATGAAATCAATACTTTGAAAGAGGGAAATAAAGCTGCATAATAAACATCTTACAATTTTTGTTATGTTTACCGTATATTTGATGAAAGGGTTTAAACAGTTATATGTGATATATTTTTTCTTTTTTTTTTTTTTT